>RJWT010020213.1:0-18069 GCA_004365215.1 Cuniculus paca
CCATCAAGTGACATTATGAAATTTTGAGACATTAACTGGATGACCTACAGTTATCCAGCTGTATTCATTTATTTGCCTAGTTATATTGGAATAGTGGAAATAGTGTTTGATCTTTACTAGCATAATAGAGAATATCATTCCAGCCCTTTTATCAGGTAGCTTGAGTCACCCTCAGCATACTCATCTGTGGGAGGAGAACAACACAGCCCCTGAAAACCTCACAGAGTATTGCAATAATAAAATATGATCATTTATTTTTATAGCACTTTAAACATGTACAACATTTTATACTTTCCAGTATATTATGTAAGCACAAGCCAAAATACTACTTATTTTCCTTATTGGAAGCAGTGAGTTATACAGACTTGTTATCACTGTTTATATTTTGTTATATATATATATATATATATATATATATATATATATATATATATGACAACAAGCCAATAATCAAGATTTATTGGTAGCAGAAAATGAATTTTTAAATGTGGTATATATTTTTATTTCTAATGATCTGTTTCATTTTCTCATAGTAATATAGAAGCAGTTATTTATCTAATGCTTGTAATAGTAAAATAATTAGTGGCAAAGTGAACACTGTAGTTTATAGATTGTGGGAAGATAATCATTGTAAATTATATTTGGGAAACATAAGTGTTTAGAAGCAGAATTACAGCATTCACTACACTAAATAAAGATATATTTGTCTATTTATGCAGCTTACATCTTGTTTTATACCTTGGATAAGAACATACCAATTGATGACTGGATTATGGAAACAATCAGTGGTGATCGGCTTACTCATCAAATTATGGATCTCAACCTTGATACGATGTACTACTTTCGAATTCAAGCTCGAAATGCAAAAGGAGTTGGGCCCCTCTCTGATCCCATCCTCTTCAGGACTCTGAAAGGTTTGAATTCATTTCCTATTATGTCTTCCTTTTCTGTGGGAAAAACTGTTATAAAACAGTTTTGTAGGCTATGCTGGAAACTGCCCTACCCCATTTCTGTTAGCAATAGGGCTGCAATGGACATTTGAAGTAAATTGAAATGTACCTTTTATGCTCAAAGCCAACATGTCAAAAAAGGAGCTATTGTGTGATCACGTTTTCTGCCATCAGCACAAGGCAAGCATATTTAATTTTGCTTTTTAATTTACCAACCTTTTGGAATTTTATATTGATTTCTTGTATATTGGTTCTTTTCAAAATATAATGAAACTCTTCAACCATTTTATGTGAGAGAGTAAAAATTTAAATGCATTGGATTATGTGAATGACATACTGTTGCCAATTTGAAATATTTTCTTTTAGGAGCTATCATTCTTATATATTGAAGGAATTTTTCATGTGACAAGAGAGAAAATTTCTTATATTATGAATATATTTATTTTAAGAACCCAGAGTAAAAATAATGAAGAAAAGTCTCGCAATAACATTCCTGGAAGAAAGCTTCACATGTTTGTAAGAATATAAATAGCTGCTCAATTTGAACATAGTTTTATGTTCATACAGAAAAAGACTAAGGCCCCAAAAAAGTGGTTATATCAAAATAATTTTCATGTAAACCTTTATTCTTTTGAGCACAGCATTAATTTTCTGGAAGATGAATAGCTTCAAGAGTCTGTATCATTTAAAATGGAAAATAATTTGCATATTCCAATACATGGTAATATTTAAAGATGTATATTTATGGCATTATGTGCATTGTTTTAAGGAAGATTAGCTTGGCTCTTAAATCTGACCAAATTATTCCTCTGTATCCTGAAGAAAGCATGGTAACAGCACATGGTGGTAAACAGCTATGATGTTAAAAATCCATGGGTGATTGATATTTCTAAGCATTTGTCTCATATACTAAAAAAGAGAGTCTTAGAACAACTGTAAAGTCTGGTTCTCAATTCTCTAGGAAGGTAATAGTGGACTTTTGAAATCTCATGAATGAACTATTCAAAAACTGGGTTCTGGTAATAGTTAATCTGGAAGTTTGCCAAAAATACACAAACAGGCATTCATTTTAAGTCTGCAGGACACTACTGAATGACTGAGTATAAGTTGAGAAAGGAATGTGGAAAAAATCAGCTGATTTCTGTCCAGGCTTTGAGGATTTCATGTCTAAATCAAGTTTTATTCCAAATGAGCAATCATAGGCACCTGTTTATTCATTTTGTGGAAGCATGAAATATAACTAAATAATATTTTGTAAATACTGTATGTTTACTGGAAAAGTAACAAATTGTGTTATGTTCACAATGTATACCCACTGAAAGATCTTGAAAAGGGTTTAAAATGACTTAAGGCAGTGATAAGGAAACTTTTAGAGCTTTCAGTGATAGCAAACTGACCACTAGAGCTCACATGCCATAGATCCCCAACCACAGACTTAAACTATCCAGATGTATTAAAAAGCAAACTGATGGCCCACACTGATAACAAGCCTGTAGATTATTTCATCAACTCTACATTTCATCTGGTTCTGCTAACCGTCCATACCTCACCTCATCTACAAATGAATTTCAAAACTAACTAGAAGCTCAGGACAGGTTCTGGCTTGTTCTATGACATAGTAGCCTAAAACAGTTATTTCTAATAACCTAATTTCATATTTAATACTGCATTTCCTAGATATGTCTCATACTAATATCTCAGATCATTACATAAACATTGTTCATAGGATAAATAAGTTTCTGATGTCTTGATTTTAAATGACTCCAAAATATTTATATTGTCCATCAGTACTTGACATTGTGCAGGCATGCATCTTGTGTGTCACTTTCAATGATAAGTGTGTTAAATTAGAGATTTAAAGCCACAATGAACCAAATCTATACCAAGAACATAAAATCATACTTTGACTTTCTGATTTAAACTTTTAAGTTCCCAAAGCTGCTTCAAAACATCAAGTCTCTTGTTCATCAGAATGTAACTTTGTTTCACAGTGAGAAAATCTTAGATGTTTCACTGAAGCTGAAGAAACTCCCAGTAGTCTACTGGGTAATGGGCAAGTGTTTCATTGTAAATCATTCCCCAGGCAGGTGTCCACAAACCTCATTCTTTCACATTTAGTCTTCAAGAATAAAAGCAACATTTTCTACTTGAGATTACAGTTTTATTTTTCGAGTAAGCAACCAGCCAGAGAGGTTTAGGAAACTCAATCAGTAATCACTGGATAATTAAAAGGACATTTACAATTATAGAGGGATTATACTAGTGTATACTTATGTATATGCATATATGTGATGTATCCAATTCTTTCTGTAGAATGTTAATTAAGAAAATCTTAATCTTGATTCTCTAATCACATAGGACTCTAAATTTCTATGTACTTCCCTTCTCCACATTCTTCCCAGGCTTCCCTTAGGATATCCACACACTGTCAAACATTGAAAGATGTCTGTCTGTCTCTAGGTTCATTCCCTCCAATAAAGAATTTGGCTCCATGTTGGCTGAATGCTCAAAGTGGGTCACTTTCTATACACAGAGGAGCAAAACCCTCAGCAGTAAATGCTCAGTAGGGTATGGTCTACCCTTTGAGCATCCTTTGTAGTTGTTGAAATGTATCTCTTGCCAAACTAGGAATGAATCACACTGAAAACTCTGTGCCTGAATGGAAAAAAAGATTTAATATTCTGATTACTTTGTGACAGAAGAAATGATTTTCTTGACACTGACATGACCAATTGAAATTTTAAGGCACAAATTACAAAACTTTGAAGCCATCATTTGTTTTTAATAAAAGGTGGCTATTAGAATCCATTTCATCTTTATTGGGAAGTGCATGTCAATAGATAATCTGTTTTGCGATATTAAATATTTTTAAATTATATCCAATCTAGCTCTGCAAACAAAAAAAAATATACAACATTTTTTGTCACTTGTTTAAAAGTATCCTAGACTGCAGGCAATGCATACAATATTATTAACAACAAAGGAAGAAATGAAGAATGGCCATAAGACGTGGTTAGTTTACTTGTCTCTAACTCTCCTGTTATCATTTTAAACAGTTCTTCTCTAAATATGAGATGCTTATTAAAATTATTTCAGGGGTTTGTCCTGCTCTGGCTGCCAAACCTATCCACTTTCCATATTGTGTTGCTATTTAAGATTCTGAAATATTTTTCTTCCTTCTTGGAGACCTGGTATGGCGCTTCTGACAATACAGTGTCCTTCCTGAAAAGTTACTTTGGATCTCATGTCATAAAACTGTTTTCATCGACTACATGTAATGCAATTCCCTATTAAAAGCACCTGTAATGCAATTACCTATTAAAAATCCTTGTCATCAGCAAATTTTTAATCCTCCAAAAAATGTAACTTAAGAAACCCTTACTCTTCAATGGAAAGTGGAAATAAAATATCACAATAAAATTATCTAATAATGATTAAATTATAATAGGTTAGAGAGAATGATGAGTTTAAAAGCTAGTTAAATTGCACAGTGGCACATACCTGTAAGCCCAGCAGTCGGGAGGCTGAGGCAGGAGGATCATTGCAAGTTTAAGACCAGCCTGGGTTACAAAGTGAGCTTAAGGCCAGCCTAAACTGCATAGCAAGACCCTGTCTAAACACATACATGCACACACACACACACACAAGCCTAGTTAAATTCTGAGAAGATACAAAGACATTCATAAAGCTCATTTACAGTTGGCATACAGCACATAGTCCTAAACACTAGGCCACCAGGAGGCATGAAGAGAAATAAGCCTGCATATCTACTCCACGGTATAGTCTTGTATAAAACAATTCTGTATTGTATATTTAAAGTTTACTAAACAAATAGTTTTTATATGGCATTCTTCCAACAATAATAACAACGACAATGATGGCAATGAAGGACAATGACGACGATGACGGTGATGATGCTGATGACGGTGATGATTCTGATACCGATGATGATGCAGGAGGAAGCTTTGGGAGGAGTGGATATGTTTATGACCTTGATGGTCATGTATACTTATGCCCAGTTTCATACAGTTGGAGAGAGTAAATATGTATATCTTTTTCCTTATTAATCATATTTCAATAACATATATTTTAAGATGTAAAGTTTGAAGCATTTTAGTTTAATAAACATCCTATACCATTATCCAAAAAGTAAATTCAGAATTCAGAGTCAACTACATGCTAAAATAACTTTTCATGGAACATGAGCACATATTTTAAAAGGAGGGAAATTATAATTGATCTTTGCTTTAGAAATCTATTTCATTATGTGACAGGCATAAGTTCTATTCACCTGAAAGAGGATTTTTATTAATAGTATGATTAAGTATTTAGATTCTGTACATTTTTACATGCTTCTTCATTTAGAAAGGAGGGACATCACCTGTAGGGTATTTAAATGATTTTTCAAAGCATGATGGAATTTCAGTGAGACATACGGATGGTGTGTGAGTTACTAGACGTAACAAGAGAATGGACTGTGTGTAGG
Organism: Cuniculus paca; assembly: GCA_004365215.1. Taxonomy (NCBI): domain Eukaryota; kingdom Metazoa; phylum Chordata; class Mammalia; order Rodentia; family Cuniculidae; genus Cuniculus; species Cuniculus paca. Next base: position 5,437 of record RJWT010020213.1, read on the forward strand.
ATGCTGCCTATAATATTTTTCTTTATTAGTTTATCTGAGACATACACAGGAAACAAACTTACTTGTGTAGCAGCCTACCTGACAAGTTTGTATGCAATTAAATGAGTTAAATAAGCCAAAGACACTCAAAATCCAAGACAAGTATAGATGAAATCATTCTAATTGATGGAGGTTTACAAACATCTGCAATGGCCAAAATGCCATATCGCAATTTTTAGAGATGCAGTAATACTAAAGATCTGCCATTTATTTCAGCTTCATCTGATTAACAAAGATAAGCAATTTTTTTTAAGTCTCAGAGACATTTTTAAATTTTAAAAAGTGATTTTTTTAAGGAACATTACTTATAACTTACCTGGAGTTGTGAACAACCTAATATAACTTCACAAGATCTAAAGATTTATCAAACCATGTGTATTATTCCATATTTATAATATTCCATAATTTAGCTTTATCCATTCATGATTTGGCTAAGTTCTTTTGTTCAAAACAATCACATACAGGAAATAACTCCCCGAACTTAAAATATATATGGGTGATAATTACTCTGTTGCTGCATGAATTCTCTTTTACTGTCTAGTTTTAATTAAACTTACATGATAATCATTCTGAGTTTGTTTTGATGTGACAATAATATATTTTAGAATACATTTATACAGCAAAAGCATTGTTTTTAATATTTTTCCTCTGAGTACTTAATATAAATGATCACATATAACTTTGGATGTTTATAAATCTTCAGTACAGAATTTACCTTGATGTGAAAACCTGCTAACAAAACTGTTGATTTCTCAACTTTTTTTTTCAAACTAGAAACTCAAAATCTAATTTTTTTTCTCCCACAGTGGAACACCCTGACAAAATGGCTAATGACCAAGGTATGGTAACTGAATCTGTCATTTTTTCCTTCTTGTATCAGTCCTATCGGTTGGAAATGCCAGTCATTACCTTGTATTCCTCTTTTTACCTGGGCCATACACCTGATGAGGCAGACACTAGTGTGATGATTAATCTTGTTAATGAAGTTCTGCTTGGCTGAGGCTTCAGCTCTGATAGGGAAGATGTAAATTTTCTTGAGAGGAAATTGTTTTGTCTCTATTCTGAAGGACCAATTAAAATGTCAAGCTTCTTTGTATGAAATAAATTTTTAGTCTCTGTCTGCACTTTTGAATAATTCACATTAAGTATAATTAAGCTCAGCGTAATTTTCAAGCTGCTCTAGCACCCTTTCATGAGCTATGGATTAAAGTTTTGTGGCATTACATAAATCATGTGTGCTTTTCCTCTGCAATGAGCCTCTTTGAGCAAATAAAAACAAAGTTGGGTCAACTTTTTAGGGCATGATAATTGTTCATGTTGAAGTCAGAAACCTTTTATTTCACAAATCAGATGCCAGTCTGATTTGGAGTATTTTCTCTTTCTTCTGCTCTTGATAAAAGCTGATTTGTGCAGAGAAGCAGGGATGGTTTTACACAAAGGAAGTTGGAGATAAATAAGTGTTAGCCTTCCATTCAGAGGTAGTTAACAATCTGCTATTAGCCTGATTTGTAGACTCTTAAATTAGGATTCCATTATCTTTAGAGATAATTAATAGAGTGCTGAGGGAGAACAAGAAGAGTTTATGAGTTTCATCTTTTTAGGATGTTGTATTCTTCTAAGGGAGAGTTTGGAAATACTAGCAACCAGTTGTCCTGCATTTGTTACTTCAAAAGGTTTCATTAGCTTGTCTTCTGCTTTGGACATCAGTGTTCTTTCAGCAGAACTAACTTACAAACGTTAAATTTTATAAGGCACAATACTGTGAGATAAGAGAAAAATATTTCTTTTTATATAAATACTTTTTAACTTTGACAAGTGTTAAACACCTAGTTGTTGGTTCTCACTAAAACAGAAGGCTGCCTGCATGAGTAAGTGGAATGTTCTTCAATAATTCTGTGTTCAGATATTTGTCTAGATCCTTGTACCACACCTCAATTTAATAGGATATGGCCAGTGGTTCACATGCAGCATAATAGATATGATACACTCTTGGAAATGTCTATCCATTAAGATTTGCATTAACTCAGGTCCACCTGCCTGCTTTCCCACTGGAAATAGTCTCATAATATCACTATCTACTAAGCAGTAATACTTGTTTTAAAAAGTTGATGAGTAATTATCATAATAATCACTTAGTGTCTATTTCCCTAGATAAATTAAATATTAGTGCTGGTAAATCCAAACCTGGAATAATTAATTTCTTCTAATTAATGAATGAATAATTAATTAGAAGCAATTTTGTTATTTCAGTTATAAAAAATTAAAATGATCTCAGGTAACAAATAAATTTGGAACATACACAACTCTTTTGACTTTTGAATATGTATCTTAAAAAATTACATAGAGAAAATGGAATTAAAAATTTAAAGAGCAACTGAACTGGTTGAAATTTTACATTAGTCACTTAATTGATAATGTGCCTAAAATTATCAATACATGGATTTTTAATTCTTTGTGAATACCTTCTAATTATTTTTATTTTTTCAGTTAACTGTTTTTTTATTATTATTGTTATTATTACCTCCTGAGCTACAAACCTAACTTCTTAGTTAACATTATTGTAAAAAATCAAATATATATTTTGTAATTGGATATTTTATAAAAGACAAATGGATAAATTATTCCTCTTTTCCTCTGACCTCACCCTCCATGTTTCTTACTCAAATTCTCACTTTTGCAGTGAAGTCAGAAGGAATAAAAGGAATTCCAAGAAATTATTGTCAGTGGCTGAGTTTATTAACATATATAAACAATTATACTTTTCCTCATCTACAACTAATTTAGATTGTCATATATTGTGATCTTTTGTGCCTCAGTTACAGCTCATATACATTTGTTTAAGTTGATAAATTCTAAATTTTACATCAAATTCAAAGCACTTGTGTAAAATTAAGAGAATCTAATGACATATAATTTGGTAGTTATCAATAGTGCCATTAAATCCCTAGATAGGAAGCATATAAAATTTGCTGGACCCCAAAATCTTATTATAAACAAAATTGGTCTTATGAGTTGATGGCCAAGTTCCTGAGAAGTAACCAAGATTAATGATGCCTCTGAGAGTGCTGAAAATAATGACAGAAGTCTGTTTGGGATGCTTACATGTTCAGTAGAAAGCAAATCAGTTGAGAGTGTTTTATCAAGCCTACTCTCAGACCTCTTTGCTCCCTTTTCCTGGAGAAATGATCCTACTATTACATTTGTGACAGGAGATAAGTTTCTGGTTCCCTCTGGGAGGGAAGTTGACACCATGAGTCAGAGTTAACCTGGCAAAGACGAATCTTAAGTAGAGAAGCAGGAGGTTGAATTTAACTTATATGGGAAAATGTGAGAAAAGTTCTGATTGTTCTGAAAATGTGGCTTTATAGGTTCTTGTCACAATTACTTTTTTTGAGAACCTAAGATCCAATATGAAGAGCATAAATGTGAAAACAAAGTCATTTATATTGGAATCAGTTTTGATTGGGGAAAATTATTTTCTTCTGAATAATAGCAAAAGTCATATGGCAATGACACAATTAACATGGAGGTCATCATTTTTTAATGTGATTGTAAATTGCTGATATCTAGCATTTTCTTAACTCTTAATCCCTGTAAGTTTTCATTTTCCATTTCCATTTTCTCTTGCTCCATGTCCCAGTTATTTCTGGAGATTCTTTCAGGCACAAGGGGTCAATAAATTTGAAGGAACCTGGAGATTTTTAGAGATTAACCAGAGAGTTTAACTTTTTGGAGGATCAGATAAGAAAGGAAACTGCCCAGGTCATGTGAAGAGGATGAATACCTGTATTTTAGATTCTTTCTTCCTTTCCCTATTTTGACTGAAACAGTTCCAGTTTGTCTGAGTCTGTGTCCTCATGACTGTGTGTCATAGTAAAAGGAATCCCTGTGAACTCCATCCATGAGTCACTGTTCTAAGAACTTATGATTGATTCATTTAATCCTAACAGTACTGCAAAAGATATTATTATCTCCATTTGAGCAATAAAGAAGCTGCAGCTCAGAGAGTTTAAATGACTTTCCCTTAGAAACACAGGTAGTAAGTAGCAAGGGGTTGGTGCAGACCCGGGAAATCACATTTCAGAAGCAATGATTGGAACCAACAAGTGCAATCATTACATATCCACATGTACACAGTTGACATCTGTCTTTAAACTTTCTGTATCTGAAGTTTTATGTATTGATATTTTCGTAACATCGACTTTCTTTTCCCGTCTCTGTAACTATTCTAAAGAACAAAGTAAGTGGCTCTCAACCTGGAGTCAACTTGTTAGTGGGAAACCACAGCCTGGAGTGTATGATCTTTATCTCAGAAAACAAAGGAATGATGCTAATTCCACTGTCTTAGTTCAGGCTGTCAATGGGAAATACCAAATACGAGGCAGATCTAATAACAAAAATTATCTTGCTAGAGTTGGCTGGAAGCACCAGATCAGGGTTGAGCAGTATGGGTTTTTGGTGAGGGTTCTCTTCCTGCATGCACATGGCTACCTGCTCACTGTGTCTTCATTTGACAAAGGGAGATAGCAGCTCTCTGCTGCCTTCTCTTAAAAGGATCCTCTACTCATGCTATTGTATCAAGGCATCATGATTATTAGTTTATTTACCCTGTTTCTATAAATGCTCCACATCCCAATATAGTCACATTGTGGGCTAACACATCAATATGTGAATTTTGTAGGAGATGCACTTTGGTCTATAGCATCCATAATAAAATGGAAACTTGTTCTTTCATTCTTTAATTATATTTCTACTTTCTCAGACAAAGACGTAGAAAGTAACTTTATTGCTCAAAGTCACACAAATAGATCTGGTGGAGTTGGAACCCAAAATGTTTCTAATTGCTGTGGTGTCCAACCCTTCTGCTACAGACTGTGACTACAACTATAAAAAACAACATTGTTGTTTTCCTAAAAACTGGATTTTTTTAGTTTTTGTACTTTTTGAAGCTTCTTAAAAAGCATTTTAGAAAATATTTTTGACTAGGCATGGTGGCACACACCTGTAATCCCAGCACTCGGGAGGCTGAGGCAGGAGGATCCTTGCAAGTTCAAGACCAGCCTGGGCTGGTGAGCTCAAGGTCAGCCTGAACTGCATAGTGAGACCTTGTCTCAAAAAGACAAAAAAAAAAAAAAAAAAAAAAAGAAAGTATTTTTGTTTGAGTGTTGCAGTAAAGGTTAGCATAATTACCAAATATGACTACTACTAAAAAATGATTATTAAGTAAAATGTTTATGCTCAAGCAATTCTTTTTTGCACTTACATATATATATATATATATAGCACTGTTTTATATATTATATATATAATCAAAAATTCAAAGTATCATTCCCCACTTTAAGATACCTGTGTTTGAAAATTGGGATGAGTCTGATTATAGACATAATTTACCAAAACACCTTCTCAGGGTATCAGTGTCACCCACCAGGTAATACAGCACATGAATGCAAAAGAATGACAGAATATTCTGCAGTTGAGGGACTCTGGGATGACCCAATGTTCTCTTTGAAACAAAGGCCTCATCTCCAAAAGCTGGAGGATTTTATTGGTGTCCATCAGGCAGGTGGATCCAGGTGGTGGCAGAGTGCATAGGGAAAAGAAACTTTGTAGCCATACCAGGCCCAGAGGCCTCCACTTAGCAATGCACAAATAGTTTTGGTGTATACAAGGCTGGCACCTTTACTGCCAGGAACGTTTGTTTCGATATAGTCAGCTCTACAAAGCTCAGTAAATAGGGTGAAGGAGAGGTCAGGGACAGGTTGTGGCAAGAGCTTTGTTTTGCAGGAGGGAGTAGTGTGGTGATCTTCCACAATGATTCCCTGTGTATTTTCATGCTCACCCTTCCTAGCAATAGAGTAAGTGCTGTGGCAAAAGCAGAGAGCCTTCAAGAGAGCAGGAAACTGTAAAATGACGCAGGTCACTACTGAGATGAATTATAAAGAAAATGCTCACTTGCAGCACTCCCAAGTGTCTTCGATTCTCCATGGCCTGCCTGAGGGATGACCTGAAACACAGGGTTAGGAAAGAAGCAGACATTCAAAAGCCAGTTTCCAGATGCTAATGAAGGCCTGTGTGAATACTGTTCCAGCAGGAGGAAGAAGGTTTCTCCTCCCAGTCTTCATAATAGCTGTTAGCACTCTGAGCTTTCCCCACCGCCAGAGCCTGTGTGTACTCCAAGCACAGAATGGAATCCAGTCCTTTAAATTTTCAGCATAGTCCTACCACTGTGCCCAGCTGGGTGACTATAATTTAAGAATTAACTTCTTTCACATCTTCACCTGTAAAACGGTGATTTTTGTCCAAATTATCTTTTGTCTTCTATAAAGTTTCAAGATTCTGTAGCTTTAAGATTGGCATGAAAATCAAAAAATCAGGCAGAGCAGCTTAGCATAATGTAGCAACTCTTACTAATGACTCTTCCACTATGCATCAATCGCTCCTTTATGCACTGTGCATGTACTATTCTATTTAATTACCTTAACAACCTCACAGATGGAGAAAATGAGATAAAAAGAGGTGAAAATTTGCCCAAAGGGTCACAGTATGTAAATGGTTAGGCCCAGATATATACTCATTTAATTTGAGGCTATTTAATTTGAGGATTGTTGCTCTTCACCACTTTACAATTTCTAGAAATGTAGTGCATTCACTGGATCTTTCTTCGTTCTTAAGAAAGTTAAATCTATGGTATCACCATAACTTCACCTCATTTAAAGGAAAGTCCACCTCATTTAAAGGATGTTGTTCTTCCTCAATAGGGTATTCAGGCCTGGCAGTTAACACTACACCTGCCATTTTACACTTCAGTAGTTTTAATCTCATGAATAAACAGAATGCTAATTATTTCCAATTTCAGGGAAATAGGGTTTTCAAGGCGATCTAGTCAAGCCTGGAATTTAGTTAATGTAACCCAGACTTTGCAGGGTTTGGATTACAGCAGCCAGGCTTCTGTTTGAAAAATTGAAACCTTTAGCACCTTTTGATGAGAGCTGTTTAATTGAAAATTAAAGCGTCTCTCTATTCTATTGTTGTGTATACTTTCAATTCAGTCTATTATTCAACTGCTTGCTGTACCCACTTGAAAAGCTTATTCTCACCTGTGCTTTTCTCAGGTCTAAAATCTTGCAATTCTAGAAATTATGAGTGTGGTGAAAAAGTAGAGGCGGAAAATGAGTGATGTGGCTTTTTAAAATGTTAAGTACTTATCTTCCCAGCAAGCAGTCAAGTAGCTGCTTAAGGCAACCTCTCAGGAGTTTTATGTTTTAATAGGTAACTGTGAAAGAATGAAACATCATCAGTACTCATAGAAATTTGTGTGACTCATGGTAGAATTTTAACCTTCGTATATCTGCAAGTTAGACATTTTTGTTTATAGACCCTCAAGTAATATTTCATAAGCAAGTTCTTTTCCGTAAGACTCACCATATTGAGAGATGCCTTTTCTTTGCTATAGACTTTATCAAACATTAAGGTTTTCCTGGCTTTATTTGCTGCCCATATCTGTCAGTCCAGGATGCTCAATTTTCTTTCCAAATGATGCCTCAAAATGAAGACATTATTTTTGCCATCAAGATGCTAGCTGTCTGTCCCCAATATAACAAAGTTAGTCACAAAAATCTGCTAATCACTGCAGAAATAAAGTCTGTTTTACATGACTCCCTACTGGTACTACTCTCTCAGTCTTAGCAATATTTTCTTTCTCAACTGAGTAAAGTCTTTATCTTTTAAGACTCCCTTCTCAATTTTATTATTTTCCAAGAAGAATTTCTTGTTTTTCTATTCTTTTATTCCTTTATCTGTTCAAAGCACCTAAATTATTCCTCACTCTGTTGTCCACTTTTGATAGTATGCTATCTTTGTTCCTGGCTCAAAAGTCATACTTAAAAACATCCAAGGACAAAGAACAGCTTGAATTCATTTCAACCTTCCCACCCAATCTGTAATTTTGAGTTTCACATTATAGTTCCACTGAGTGTTTGTTGAGGCAATCATGACACAAATGTTTAGGGAGTCATGTGGAAAGATAGACTTTGCAACCTAATAAAAAGTACAGTTTGGAGAATCCAAACATATTCACGGCTGTTACTGATCTTAGGGAAGACGGAAAAGATGTAAGGGCATGTATTTCCATGCAAGAAAACTATATTCAGCTATTATGTACTAAAGTAAAAGATCCCAGCAAAGAACAAGGTCCCTGTGATACAAAAAATGGCAGTCACATCTGTAGATGAGTTTAAACTCATGTGACCTTTTCTTGACCTCTACCTTTTTTGATATTACTTGATAGAAAATGTATAAACTTGAATTTTATCAGATGCTTGTAGTACTGAGTATAAAAAGTAGAAAATAGAAACTGATGGATACCAATGAACTTTTGAAATTGTGTAAATACAATGTTAAAGGACTGGGCTCACTTCTAGCAAGATACCTTGTATGTGGCAAGGTGTGGAACAGCATTAGAAAAAAAGAGCAATTCAGTCTATCCATTTTCAAGTAGCTTGCAACATAATTAAGAGGAGGATATTAACATTCCCAACCTAATGTGAAAAATAAAAAACTCCAAATCAGGTCATATCATCTACCTATATGAATGTTGTAGGATTGCAGATGGAAAAATCATATGGACTGTAATAGAAAAGACCTTGTAAAACCTAAGACTGGCTTTTAAATATATAATGTAGAATTTGAATCAATACAGATAATTTCAGGGGATAACATTAGTTGGCCCTTTCTCTGGAGAAATTCCAGGACTGGAAAGTCAGGAAGCCAGAAAGATGGGCAAATATTAAGGATTGTAAGATGAGTTCAGTTTGGAGACAATTATGGTACAACTTTTTAGAATAGTACAGTATGACAGAAATAAACTTATGATGAGGATTTTCCAATTTCTCTCTGACTTAATGATGTAGTTCTCAGGCTTTCCTACTTTTTGACACGTTAAAGACCTACTGTATACACTGTCCACTAATTAAAATGCCTTCAGTAAATCTTGGTTCCCTACAAGATAAATTCTAGACTTTTTGGTAGAATATATAGGGAGCATTTCATCTCTGTCTTCTTAAATTTGTATACCATATCCTTTCCTATCTGATAAATTTCTAATTGTCCTTCAATTCTCACCTCAAATGTTACTTTCTCTGAGTTGCCATCCAACATTTTTCTGGACATAGGAGTCAATTATCCTGTTTTCATACTGAGTCTTTAAAATTTTTGAAAATGCCCAGGTAGTTATAATTACTCACTTAACCTTTGTCCTTTCCACTAATGTGTGAACCTCTATAATAATCACAGTATGTCTGTAATGCTTAGAACAGTGGATTCTCTGAACACATCTGTTGGATGAATGAATGGGACATTGGTCAGATATATAAATGAAGAAGTGTGCTCCATCAGTTCCATTATTTGCACATAGCAGCACTGCAGCCAGCAATATGTTTATCCTGGTACCTTCATTCTGCAGCAGCAACTACCAGACATGTAGTCACTTGGAGAAGAAAGATGGCTTATACTTTTCTGCCCCTTTGCCCTAGGCTGTGTGGATCTTCACTCAGACACACCTCTCATACCTGCCTTTGGGATAGGCTTGAAGTTCAACCAGGAGAGAAAGACAGTCATGGTTCGTTCTATGACATCTGAGAGGAGTTGATGTTTTATAAGCCACAAAAGATTCTATCTCAGCCTTGGGGTTTATCTTAGTTACTTTTCTATCATTGGTGGGACAAGATACCCGTCATTCAAAATTCAGGAAAAAAGGCCTTATTTAGCTCACAGTTTGTGGAGGTTTCAGTCCATAATCAGCTGGCTCCAAGGCAGAGTGGCATGGCACAGGGACAACATTTCAAGATGACAGAAGACAACAGAAGCAGCAAGAGCAAATGAAGGGGAGAACAAGCGTCTTTTCCCTTATATTGTAAGCAGGCTACCATCCCCCTCCCCCAGGGCGAGCGTAGCACTCATACCACCTCTTGCCATCTGAGGATGCTTCCTGCTGAATCAGTTAAACTTCTAAATTTTCAAGTTGACACAATGTATCAACCATTACAGGACCATAGTCTGGCAATGAATTAACTCTTGGGAAGATCCCGTCATCCAAAAAAGTGGACATATTTAGATAAACAGAATGTTTTTTAGAGTGTAATAAAACTATGGCTGCATCTAATAGTGATTTCAGGAACTCATATGTTGGCCATTATTTCAAATGCGTAAGAGTAGTGGTCCCCAGTCTTTTTAGTATCAGTTTCATGGATGACAGTTTTTCTATGGATATGGAATAGGGGAGATGATAGGAGACAATTATCTTAACGAATATGCAGCCTAGATCCTGATATGCACCATTCATAACAGGGTCCATGCTCCTGTGAGACTAATGCTTCTGCTGATCTGATAGGAGACAGAGCTTAAGTGGTAATGCCAGTAACAGGAAGGGACTTTAACTAAGAATGAAGGACTGCTCACTCATCTTCCATTCATCTCCTACTGTGTAGCCCGGTTCCTAACAGGCCACAGATCTGTTGGTAGCCAGAACTGGGGACCCAGGCAGTTTATCAAGTACATTACAGTTATGCAAGTTACTGCTCTTAGACTTTCTGCAGGTGGCAAATACAGCCAAAGGTTTTGAAGAAGAAAAAACAATAAGAATGTGTTGAACAATAAGGCTTACTATATGGTAGGCATATTAACTGCTCATACACAAAGAATTTTAATCATTCAATGAACTTTATGTTTATTTGAAACAAGTATGTTGGATTTTATGAAAGAGTGAAGAGAGCTCATTAGTTCTTTCCTGTTAATATTTTTGAACTATCCTAAGTATTATTATTCTTCTGGTTTTTGATGCCCTGATACCTTTATTCTCAGTCAGCAATATTATCAAATAAATGATAAAGTGATCTCTTAGACATATTTTCCAGCCTTTGACAAATCATCTACTTGAAATGTATCTCAATGTGAGTTGTGTGTTGGACAGGAAAGCTGTACTCAAGTGATGTTAATGGATATTCTTTATCCACTGGTATACAAGACAAAAAAATCAGTGCAATTCCCATCATTATCACCAGATTTATGCTCAGAGAACCAATTCTAAGATCAAGCAGATAGATCTGTGCTCAGCATCCTTGACAGGATTGATATCGAACACTTGCTAGATGATCACTCTGTTTGACTTAGGTTGTGGGCCACATGTATGTCTCTAGGGATTGATAGTGCAGATGTTGTTCTGTAGAACCTTCTCTTATCACCATTCAGAAAAGACAGATTAAAATTACAATTACCACATCCAGTTTCCTTCATGTCCTAATAGATTAACTTTCCACTATCTCCTCCTTAAATATATAAGCATCTACAGAGAAAAACTTGACTTTATCACTGAAATCCTAACTGAATGAATATGTGATGGGTGCTGAAAAATTTTTATCATGGGTAATATTTACCATCTGTGTTGCAAGTAGTAGCAATTTAAAATAAAAGTGATAGCCAGGCATGGCCTGTAATCCCAGCACTCGGGAGGTTGAGGCAGGAGGACCCTTGAGTTTGAGACCAGCCTGGGCTACAAAGTGAGCTCAAGGCCAGCCTGAATGGCTTAGTGAGACCCTGTTTCAAAAACACAAGGTCTGGGGAACTAGCTCAGTGGCCTAAGCACCTGCCTGGCAAGCACGAGGTCATGAGTTCAATCCCAGGTGCCACAAAAAATAAATAAATAAATAAATAAATAAATAAATAAATAAATAAATGTGATAGTGTTTCTTTGTACACGCACACTACAATAAAAATACAGGAACAATTTTTAAAGTGATCTGTAAGAAACAGGACATAAAGATTGAATTGCAAAATAGTAACAACTTAAAACGTGTACAGAGCATTAATGCATCACAAAATATCCTAACTGATATTAGTCACTCATCAGACATTGAGTCATGTCACTTTGGTCAGCACCAAAGAATAGAACAAGGGCTACACTTGCTAAAGGTGGGCACAATATTTCTGTTCATTATTTTTCCTCAATTCAGAGAGCGTGGCAGGAAAGTCATGGGAATTTTAACTTTTATCCAAGCATATTGCTCCTGCTATAAAGAGATGAAAAGATAACTCATTCTAAAATCTAGTCTTTAAATAAAATATGGAAGATAACTCCTTAATTAACTTTGTAGTTCATATTTTCAAAAATCAAAGAATAAAGAGTGTGAAATTTCTGGTTAGGACTTACCTGAGAGACATTTATATATAATAAAATTATATAAACATATAATATTATATATATATATATATATATATATATATATATATATATATAATTTGAACAACTCAAAACTATCCACAAGCTACTTCTTTTTGAAATTGACTATCAATCTGAATCCACTTCTTTTATTTAACTTTTCTTTCTGGTACTAACAGTTTCCAATTTCAAAACACAAGGTAAAAGCAGGACACATTTGCTTTAATTATTGAAACTTTCTGACTTTCTGGCAAATTGTTTTTTTGTTTTTTCATTTTGTTTTATTTTTGGTTTTGTTTGTTTTGTTTTTTTTAAATCAACTGGATGAAATTCTTCATAGTTAAGTGATACATAAAATCATTACTTTTCAGCATCTTCATTAT
>RJWT010020214.1:6290-18162 GCA_004365215.1 Cuniculus paca
AACTCACGACCTTGCGCTTGCCGGGCAGGCGCTTAGACCGCTGAGCTAGATCCCCAGCCCTGTTTTTGAGACAGGGTCTCACTATGCCATTCAGGCTGGCCTTGAGCTCACTTTGTAGCCCAGGCTGGTCTCGAACTCACAACGATCCGCCTGTCTCAGCCTCCCGAGTGCTGGGATTACAGGTGTGAGCCACCACGCCTGGCTTTTGTTTTGTTTTTTGAGACAGGGTCCCACTCTGTAGTTCGGGTTGGCCTTGAACTCATTGTGTACCTTAGGCTCCTAGGCCTTGAACTTGCAGCGATCTTCCTGGCTCAGCTGCCCAAGTTCTGGGATTACAGGTGTGCACCATTATGTGCAACCCTATCAGTAAATTTGCGGTGATAATAACCTGGCCATTATTCTCCCTAGGGCCACCAGGGCAAGGACAGTGAGATACCATAAATTATAGGCCCCTGTCGGCCTGGGAGTTTAATTTACTACATAGCTGGGCCGTTTGGAATGTGCACTTACTTTGAAATAAAGTTAGCCATATTGGTAGAGGGCAGTTTCTCTGTGGAAATCCTGATGGTTCTGGTGGAGTGGAGGTGGTGGATGGTCACGTGTAGGACTTTCTACTGGGCAGTAAGGATGCCCACGCGATAGTGGGAAACTGAGGCCCATGTCCCAGACTTGCTGCTGTGGCTGTGGCTCTGTGTGTGTGTGTGTGGTGTGTGGGGTATGTGTGTGTGTGTGTGTGTGTGTGTCTAGTATGTGCTTCCCTGGATTCACAGGAAGCTTGCCAGTGACAATAGTTGTAGTCAATGTTTGTTTTGTTAGATTCAATTTAATTTGTAGTTTTGGCAAAATAAACTGTGCTAGAGGAGCAAAAAATACAAGTTAATGGGTGAAGTACATTCTTTTCTCTTTTTCACATGCTGCTCTTTCTTCTTCCCTCCCCTGCTTTTCTTTGGTCTAAGTATTGCAAAACTGGATACAATGGTTTGGTTACTGAGTTGCAACAAATAACCTTGGAAAGTACACATTTCTTTCAACAGAGTATTGTGGTATGGGTTGTATTTATCTCCATAACTCTGTTTTTGCTTTTAGAATCTGAAGTTCGTTTTGCCTTTTTTGGTTGGACATCTCTATGAGATATATGTATATGTAGGTATACATGCACACCATATGCACACATCTATGAACTTAAGTCCATCTGTATTTTTTCTTTGTCTTCAGTATTCTTTCAAGTTCATTGAACATTGTAATTTTGAGTGGAAAAGCAAGAGGACCCCCTGCTGAATATGGAGGACTCCAGTTATATTCTGATTCTGCCCATCTCTTCTGACCATTGACTGTAACTTGCATGTCAGCTCTTGTTTAGTGATTTAGAGCAGCATAGATTTCTACCTCCAAAATGAATTCAGACAGTACCAGCTTCTGCTCTTCCCACTGTCTCCATTCTGGGTGTTTTCCTCCCGGAACAGGCTTTGATCACTGCCAGCGGTGCAGGGAGAGTGGAGGGTGGGTTCCAGGGTGAGTCCCTTTGACTGTGGCCGCAGGTTGGGCAGCATATGTTGGGGATGTGGTAGGTCAGGCTTGGGAGGCCAGCAACTTTGAAGCCAGTGTTTCCTGATTAAAATTTTCAGTGAGCATGTATTGCCTACCAGTTCAGAAACCTCCACAGAGGCCAATCCATCTGATTGTTGTGTTCTTGGATAGATTGAGCCCTTGAGCTCTGATTTTCCTTCCTTAAATTATCTGGCATGGATGTCTGCTGGTTCCAAATTTTGTTTGAGTGATGTGTCTTCTCTTGAAGCAAACCTGAAAGCATCATTGTTTCTTGGTTCCGTCTGCTGCTGTCTTTAGGCTAACATCAGCCTTGAGGGTACAGCAGTTACTAACAAGAAAGTGGAGTTTGCAAGTGTTTTAGCACTGACTGTCCTTCTGCTCTGTCTGTCCTTGTTTCTTAGAAGAAATACAAACTTGCTACATATCTGAAAGCTCCTTAGTGATGTGTAAACTGGCTTTTCCCAAATGGCTAAGGGTCCAAAGTTTTGTTTTCAGCATTACTGTTGCTATAGCTTGGTACCCTAAGAAATGGCCAGTGGTATGCTCCTTTTCCTCCTCCAGACCAGCTGCCTCCATATCATACACAAAGGGAAAGAGCTTTGATGGCTCTTAGTTGTGCTTCTCAGGATCTGTGTTGGCTGCATCTTTGTTGTGTGTTAGGCGTGTACCCAGCCTCTGCCTTAAGGGGAGCAGTGACCTCTTTGGGTTTCATCAGCCCACAGCTCTGGTCAGGTGAGAAATCCTGACTTAAATAGAGATTTGTATGTGGTTTTCCTCAGATTTGTATGTGGGCTTATTCATTTGCTAGTTATTTTATTTTTTAATTAATTACTTTTTTTTTAGCTTTGAGGACTTCAGAATTTTAGATTTTTGGGCAGTTTCTTTCTTATTCTGTTTTTTTAAGTAAAGGTAACGTAAGAAGTTCAGACATGATGCAGAGATGTAGCTTCTTAGACCTGCAAGAAGAGCAGGAGGTTTTTCAGTACCGCACTTAAATATTGTGTTTAGCCCCGGTTCTTTGTCTTCAAATTGCTTTAACCAGAGCCTTGCAGTACGACTGATAAAATTCATGCTGTCCCCAGTAGAGTGTGGGGGTGACAGCTGCTTGTGGGCCATGATTACCCTGTTACCAGGTACTGTGTGGACTTCAGCAGGACAAGAAGAAATTGAGTTTATTTCCACAGAAAACAGGCAGGAGTAAACAGCAGAGGGGCATGAAGGAACTTTTTTGTGATGATAGAAATGCTTACACTGTGATGGTGATGTGGTTACACAACTGTATACATTGGTCAAAACTCATCAGATTGTACGCAGAAAATTGTTGGATTTTACTGTGTATGAATTATACATCAACAAAACTGACCAAGAGAAAATTATAAAATGGATCAAAAACTGTATAAAGAACCTCCCAAAACATATTTAGATCATTTATTGGGGAGTGGGGAGGTAATATTTTCTCTGCTTTTAAATTCAGTGTAATTATGGATAGTTATGTTCAAATATGTAGAAAGAAAAATAGGTTCATTTTATTTTAAATCAGACAGATATACTCTTTTACTGATGGGCAGATGTATCATAACTTTGTATTCATCCTTGCAACAAGTCATGCAAATGGTCTGTAAATCTTTTCTGTAAAGGGCCAGAGGGATTTAGGCTTTGCGAGTCACACATTTTCTGTTAGTCACCTAGTACTTCCATTGTGGTACTAGAGACTATGCAAATGAAAGAGTGGCGTTCATGTTCCTATGAGACTTTACTTATAGAAACAGACACAGATTGCAGTTGTCCTATGAGCTCTGTTTGCCTCGTGAGAGACACTTGTTGTTTTTGGAGAAGCTCATTAAATTGGGCAGCTTCTTCAGTAGGGTGAGAGTGCTAAGAAGGTGGGACTGTAGGGAAATTTGAAAGAGTGCAGGCCCTAAGGGGCTTGGAATACCATGGTAGGCTCATAGAATGGGATCTGGGGAGGATGGGGCGGGTTTGCTGATAGGGAATTAGAGGATCAGGTAAGAGGAAGAAGAAATGGAGCATGGCAGCCCATTTCTAGATTGCTACAGAAACCTGGGCAAAGGATGAGTTCATCTGTGACAGTGCAGGTGGAAAGGAGGGGAGAAGGTTGTGTTAGTTGTCCCATACAGCAAAATACCTGAGAAAACTAACTTTAAAAGAGGAAAGGCTTATTTTAGCTCACAATTATAGCCCATACTCAGCTTGTAATAAAGCATTAAATCAGGGTGAGAACAGGTGGTGGAGGAAGCTGCTTACCTCATGGCAGCTGAATGGAAAGAAAGAGAAAGCGGAGGATCCAGGGTCCCTGTATTCCCTTAAAGTACACACTGCCAATGAGCCAGCTTCTTGCCGCTGGGCCCCAACTCCTAAAGGTTCCATCTCCTCCTACCAGTGCCACAGCTAAGGACTAAGCCTTTAACATTTTGAACCTCGGGAACACTTGTCCCACCACAGCAATAGAGAAGGATGCTCAGTAGGTACAATTGAAAGAATTTAAAGGCTGGTCTTCTAGGATGAAGAATGTAGAAGAGACAAGATAACTCCAAATCTGTGCCTTAGGAAACTCTGTAAATCTTAGGATCACTAACAAAAGTAAGGTCAACAGGACAGAGGGAGGCTTGATTAGAAAGAGGGGGAACTCAGGTTTGAGTTTTAGATTAGAGGGCAGATGGCAGCTGTCATTGTACAGGTCTGCAGTCTACAGATTTGAGATCATGCTTTCCCATTAGTAAATAATTTGTATGCACTTAGCCATAATAAATAGACTTTGTCTAAGTAATATTCACATTCTACTATATTACTGTGCATATTATTGAATGTAACTTTAGGTATTTTTGAAAGATCAGATAAACATTTAAAATATTTTTAAAATCACAAGTGTATAAAATGTATGATTGAAAAATGCAGTGTTTAAATTTAAAAAATTTGTTACTGCAAAAGACATATTGCTATTAATACCCATTAAAATACCCCCTTCCGCGACTTTGATCACACTTAACTCATCATTCTTGCCACTTTATGAGGCAGTTCTGGAAGTCCTCTTTGATGAGTATCTTTACTTGTGCTGTTATGGCTGCCTCAGTGTCCTGAATCAATTAAAAATATTTACATTTCATGATCATTTTGACTTGGGGGAAGAGCCAGAAGTCTCACAGTGCCAGATCCAGTGGTAAGTGGGTGAGGACACACTATAATGTTTTTGTGAGTCTTTCTGTTGGTTGGCATTTGGCACTAGCGTTAGATGTATTTTTGATCTCGCTTTATAAAGACAGTCATGAAATAAGACTTCCAGAACTGCTTCAGAAATGGCAAGAATAGTGGGATAATGTATCCAAAGTGAAAGGGAGTATTTTGAGGGATGTTAATAGCGGTATGTCTTTTACTATAAAAAATTTTAAAGTTTAAACACTTATTGTATATTTTGATCATCCGTTGTGTACTTAAAAGTGTGTTTCTTTGTTAATATTAGGGATGTGACACCATATTTCAAACAGTTCTTGATCAATCTGATCATCGTTGATTAGAAATATCAATTCTGCTTTTTTCAACAGCTTGCCCTTACATTATCTTCAAGATACAGGTCCAATTCAAGAGTCTCTTTAGGACCCTGTCTGAGTTCTGAGAACTAACTGAGTTAAAAGTAGGTAACAAACTGCATTACAGTATAATAAGCTGAAAGAGAGCCCTTTTGAGTTTCAGCCCCTCCCATTCTCAGCACAGAAAGGCTCATTAGGTCCCTGTAGTACACAGAAGATAGCTGGCCAACAGACCCAGTGAGTGAGCTGCAGGCTGAGGTTCTCTTTTACATTTTTAGATAAAGTAATAAAAATACTCTCCTCCTGTGCCTACTAGCAAACCTTGTCTTACTCCCTTGTAGATACTGCTATGGAGCTTGGTTAAGTCCTTGCTAGTTGACAAGAATTTTTTTGTTTCAGAGAAGAGAACAGATGATCCAAGGATTAGACTAGCTATTTCACAATTTAGGAGATGGTTGCAGGAAGGCCAGTCAGTAAAGGAACAGGAAAATTGTCATAGATCTGGAAAGAAAGCTGGGAGAGACTATATAGGGGTGGATGAGAGGAGATTTTCTAGTATGAAGAAGTGGGCAGCAAAATGTTGTTAAGGACAGTGGGGACACAGATTGCAGATTATCCATAGGATTTTTACAGTCACTGGATCCTTGGAAATCAGTACAGAGAGCTTTCTGTGGAGTAGTAGGGGCTAGAATGTGGTGAGTTTAGCCAAGGGAAGGTTGGTGCTGGAACCCAGATATTAGGTTTTAATTACTCTTCAGAAGTCTAATAGTGAAGGGAGGATCCTTTTTAATGCTTTTTAGTTTAGGTTTTTTTCTTTTTCTTTTTTTTTTTTTAGAAGGAAGGTTGCGGAAACAGTTGAAGAGATGGAACATTGAAGTGCGAGAATCAGTGACAGTCAATTTAAGTCTGAAAGGAAGAGGGAGCAAACGGGTTTGAAAATTTAAAGTGAATAATTTGAAATGGGGGAGGAAATGATCTTAATTTGTCACTGAAATATGTAGAACAGTTTTGTAGCAGGAAGAATTCTGATTGCTGGAAGTTTTGGGGTTGGCTGTGTAGGCAGGTACTGGAAGAAAGTGGTAAGGGTTGAACATGGTATAGCACAGGAGGTGGCCAGCCAGCACAGGCTCCACGCAGCACTCGGTGCCTGGCTGAGTGGACAACATCTGCCCACCTGCCGGGCACTTGTGAAGTTCCCTGTCTGAAGCTCTTCCATAGCGCATAAAAACTGTGAGCTGTGAGTCAGATGAAGGTCACATAGGTTTTATTTCTCCCAAAGCAGTGACTACTGACTACATCCATAGGAAGAAAATGCAAGTGCTGAGATTTTCATGCTAAGCTGTGTCCTCTTGAGATCTGTCAGTGGACCTGGATGCTGAGCCAAAGGAGACATGGTGTGGTTGCTGAGAGCAGGTGCAGGATACTCCGATGGGATGTAGAGGATGGGGCTATTCCAACAGTCTTCAGGCTTCTGAGGAAACCTAGTCCTTCCGTGTCCAGAAAGAAGAGCTGTGTTGCCACCTGGCCTCAGTAGGTGCTGTTTTCTCTCAGGCTGTCCTGAGAGGCACCCCTGGGCCTTCCCTTCCTCACTTCCTAGAGGCTATGCTTTGAGTTTGGACTCCCTGGAAAGGGCAGTTAATTCTGGGCAAAAGAATTCCTTGGGCCTTTAAAATTGTGTAGCTTCTGTGTTTCAAACATGTTATTGTCTAAAATCAAGTTGCTATATTTAAATCAGTATTTTAGGCGAGTTAAAATGAAGACATACAGACACCCTCGAACCAAGAGTGACAAAAGAAAGTCATTGCAAAGTGATACAAATTGGAGTGAGAGGCCACTGGGAAGTCCTTTGCTTCTGAATTGCATGCTCTGAAATCTGCTCAGTTCAATTAATGATCTTATACTTGCACAGGAGCCAAAACATATTGAGCTTCAGTTTGCAAAACTGATGCTTTTATTCTTAGCAAATGTCCTGTTATAATGCACTAACTGAGGAGTCTGCAAGTTGGGAAGACAGAAGAGCTTTGATGGCGGGACTGTGAAATACTTGTTCAGTTTTCAGGAGTATTACAAATTCTGAGAATACTGTCATCAGGCACAAACATAGCCGTTTTGCTTTGATTCCTTTCCTCTGGTTGAAATCAACCAGTTGGACTTCTCGTAAGCCCTGGTCTCCTTCATCATGGAGATCTGTGCTCATGAAGGTATGTATGGATTTCTTCAAATGCTATTGGAGCACAACTTTTGCATTATAATGTCACCTGTAACCCTTGAAAGTTTCAAATGAGATGGAAGTCTGCAAGATTTAGCTAAACAGATTTCTGAATTAAAGTATTTCCTTAAAAACAAAACAAACAATCATCTTTGAGTATCTTTAGTGGATAAAAAAATGTGATACACATAAAATGGAATAGTGTTCAGCCATAAAAAGGGTGGAATACTGTCAGTGACCAAAATACAGAATGTCCTACATGCCCATAGAATGAGCCATGAGCAAATGAATTCTTTTCTTTCATGGTGCTTATAAATCATAAAACACTTTTTGGTGAAACCGATGATTATTATAGGTGCGCACATTTGGGGGCATTTTATGGGGAAGGTGATAACATAGGCCGTGGACATTTTGTTTCACCATTGGGGTTCATCTCAACATTTGGCAGTTTCTCAATCTGTAGCAGTGTTTCTTCTGAACCTTTGGACCTGTCTGCATAAATTACCTTTTTGGATTTAACAAAATTTATATTTACTATGTGCTCTATTGTGTTGTAAGCGCTCTATGATGTTCAATTTTCATTACAGTTCTATATGGTAGGTAATATTAATTTCCCTGGCTTACAAGTGAGGCATTAAATAGCTCACCTCTTGTTATGAGGTCCATAAGAATGGGGACAGGGACTGGAACTCAGGCTTTTAACTACCTGCCTATCATCTTCTAGATCTGAGGGAAGAGATGTGCTTTTTCCTTCTTGCATTTGAGATTTGTTTGAAATTTTAGGATTATTTATAGATTTAGGCACAGTAGGAAATCTGCCCATCTTGGACTGTGGCCCCTATTCTGTGAATGCCCCTCTATTCCTTTACATTTTATTGTGTTTAATTTATATAAATGGAATGTGTTTCACTTAATTATATATTTTCTTAGTTCTGCTAGACTTTCTATAAATATCTTAAAGCAAGAAGCTGGCAAATAGGTACACTTGGTAAATAAGTAAAAAAGAATGGTTTACTGCAGATTCTAAAATTGTTGGGTCATTTTACACAAGGCTGGGAATTTCCCCCTCTGTTCTGGGAGTGTGTAATAGTTTAAATTAGCAAAAAAAAAAAATTTAAATTAGCCTCTTAGAAATGCCTAATTGTATTCTAAACAATATGATCATTGAACAATAGGTCATAATGTGTTGGAATAATAAAACTCTGGGGGCAGTACTGTTTAAAACCTAGAATATTCAATATTTGTGTATCTTGAGAAGAAAGTATGTAAACTACAATAAATTCTACCTTCCCGTAGGTAGCAACATGATGTTTCTACTTGATAATTGTCCTATTTCATGGGAACTTTTGATATGTGAAATTACACTACTCTTCAAGGCAATTCTGATCTATTCTGTACTCTTCAATTCCCAATCTCTGATCATTCACAATCGGTATTCTCTAGAACCTTCACCATACACTCAACCTCCACATTTTCTGTGCCCAAATATTTCCTAACTGGTCCAGGACCTTTCTGAAATCCAGGATCCTAAACACTAAGTGTTTTCTGATTAAAGGAGAACTCTGGCCTCATCCTCATTTCTATTTATCATTCAGGGGTGAAGTTTACTGTACAGCCATGGTACGTGGTTTCTTCACTGAAATTTTAATGGACTGACTTCCACACATGAAGACTAATGTCCATCTCATTTTTGTGCTTGTATTTTGAGCAATGAGCTTGCTTAGCACAGGAAATATTAAGTTAAATTTTATCATTGCCTGGGCCTTGTTTATTTTATCTGGGAAAGAGTTTACCACGTGTGGTTAAGTATGAGCTAAACTGTGTGTGTTGGTTTGTATTCATTTGCTGAAACAACAAAAATTTAATCTTACTACAATTCTAGAGGCTGGAAATCTGAGATCAAGGTGTCAGTAGTGTTGGCTTCTCCTTGGCTTATAGATGAGCATCTTCTGGTGTCTTCACATGGTCCTTGCTGTGTGTAACTGTCTTAATTGTCTTGACACAAATCATATGGATTGAGATCACTCTAATGATGTCATTTTAACTTAATTACATCTTCAAAGACTCTCTCTTCAAATACATTCTGAGATACTGAGGATTAGGACTAGAACATAAGAATTTTGGGAGGACACAATTTAGCTGTAACAGGGCTTAAGTATGTGACATAGTGGTCTTAAAGTTTTTATGGCAAGTTAAATCAACCTTGCATAGAGCTGGTTAAAATGATTTAGGGTAAGTTTTGAAGTAGCTCATCTTTGGTCTGCACTTTTCTAATTTTTGGACTCAGTGACATTTTAAGTACTTTTTAAAGACCTCTAAGATTCTTGATTTTGTTTTAATAATTATTTTGTAACTGGACTTCACTATTTACTGAAGATAGCTCCTAGAGAGGAATTTTTATAATCTCATGGAAAAATCCTGTGTTTACCAGGTAGAACTCAAAAGAGCAGGGCTTGTGAGCAATAGACCTTGATTTGAATTCAAGTCTTTTTTTTCTGTATCCAGTACAGAATTCTCTCTTTTTTTTTCTCTTAAACAAAACAGCAGAACATCCTTCTCTTGGCATCTTGCCACTCCGTGACTGAGTTGTACATCTTCTAGGAACCTTAGTTTCTTCATCCATAAAACAGGGCAGAGTAGCTGGGCTCCCTCCAGTCTTGTCCTTTGTCATTGCTCCACTGAAGATGACCGACTCTGGGTAGCTGGTGCTGTGATAGCCTCAGTCTCCACCTGCTGACTGTCCAGGCCTCACTGCCTGCCTGAGATATATGCCACAGGGACCACTTGGGACATGAGACTGGCGGAGTAGACTGGCCTTATATCAGTGTCTTCACCCTTGCTTGCCACATGACAGAGTCCCTCTGCTAGACAAATTTCAGCTAAGGAAGGATGGCTGGGTTCCAAATGTTTACCATGGACTTAATTTTTTCTACATTTGATAGCTCCAAGTAGTTATCAAGAAACTCTTCCTTTTCCTATGCCTTACCAAAAGGTGAAAGTTTGTGGGACAGAGATGTAGTTTAGCCTCACACAGCAGTATAGAGTTGTGTCTATACTTAAAGTTGTATCTGTACTTAGACTTTACTATAGACACAAGTAAGTGCTGGACCTTGTGTCTACTTTTTCGCACCCAGAGAATTACCCACTCAGGTGACCCCAGGATTGAGAGTGTTATATGGAATAAATGTGTGGGAGCCGAGGGTGGGGCAGCATGGCCTCCACATGCTTTGTTTAGGTTAAATTGAGTCTGCATCCTTCATGTTGTCATTGAATGTAAGTAAATCTAGTCTTAAAATACTAAGGTGATTTTATTATTATTAGGGTTAATAGAGCAATTGTTTTAGGGTAAGATTTTATTCCATTAAAACCCTTAGAAGAAGTTGGCTGGGTAGTTCTCTGAACATGACTAAAGATTCCAAAGTTCTGCTTGGTTTGCCCATTTTAGTCAATTCTATAAGGTCATAAAAGTACAACACCATTGGCAATAATATTTGACCTGGAAAAATTCTCATAAGCTCATCCATTTACTACTGTTGTTTCCGTCTCCTTTATGTTTGTATTCATCAGAACTTTTTCAGTTGCAAGGGACAGACACTCACAGTAGGCTAGAAGGGGCACTTACTTCATAAATTTAAGTGGAAAATTCCAGGGGTAGAAGTATCTCTAAAAGGGTAGATTCAGGGTAGCTATAAGATATTGTCAGAGATTCTCTCTCTCAAATGGATTTGTTCTCAGAAAACTGATAGGAAAAATGATTGCCAGAATCACTAAGATTGTGTCCTATGACTTTGCAAAAGCAAAAGAGACCTTCTGTCTTGTATCTAAATATCAAATGGCAAGGAAGATTTTTTATTGGTTCTGTCTAAGTCCATGGCTATCCCTGAAGCCATGACTAGCTGGTGTATGGAGTACTGTGGCCAGCTTGCCCATGTGCCAACTACCGTGGCAAAGCATCTTGCTTTGCAAGCCACTGGGAGAGGGACAGTGACCCAAGGGAGGGCTTGATTAGCAAACAAAGGACATGTGTCTGGTACTAGCATTTCAAATCAGCTGAGGGTTAGTGTTTATTCCTTTAGTTTACAGGGATTGGGAAGGTACCTATCATCAAATAGTTCTGGATCCATTTGAGTACAGTGTTTTACACTGAACATTTCAAATCTGTTTGAGATGAGACAATATCATACAAAATAGAATATACATTATAGAAATAATCAACTAGTACTAGCAGATTTGATGATTGCTGTAATTGATTTAAGTGGGTAATTTGGGGGTGGCATAAAGGAACAGAATGGCAATAATGGATTTCTTATTTATTAATTATTTTTTTGGTAGGCTTAGATGACTGCCTGCAGCCATATGTCCACAAGTTTGAGCGGGAGAAGATTGATGGGGAGCAGCTGCTACGAATTTCCCACCAGGATCTGGAGGAGCTGGGAGTCACACGAATCGGACACCAGGAGCTGGTGTTGGAGGCTGTTGACCTTCTCTGTGCACTGGTTAGTTCAGGGAAAGGTGATCTGTACTGCCACGACATTCTTTAGAACCACATTCTCCTAAATCCTCATTATGA
>RJWT010020215.1:0-18072 GCA_004365215.1 Cuniculus paca
AAAAAAAAAAAAAGAAAGAAAGAAAGAAAGAAAATTAAGAAAAGTTAAAACACCTCTTAATAAGAAAAGTCAGCTGGGCATAGTGGCACACACCTCTAATCCTAACACTATTGGAGGCTGAGGCAGGAAAATTACAAGTTCAAGCATAGCCTGAGCAACTTAGCAAGGCCCTGTCTGACAACTTTTTATAAAAAGAGGGAGGGGGAACTGGACTGCAGATCAGTGGGAAGGCCCTGAGTTCAATTCCCAGCAATAAAGGGGGAGAGTAAGAAGTTGATTTTTCTAAGTCTGAAAAAAATCAGTGGCCATCAATTTAAATCAATGACTATTCACTCTTAAAGTATACTGCTCTCTCAGAGGACGAGACAGTGGGTGAGTGCGTGATGTGACTTCTTTTATAAAAGTAAGACTTTAGGAACTTGGATGTACTCTCAGGTAGATGTCACATACATTATTATCCATAAATGTGAGTCAAGGAGCCGGGTATGGTGTTGACTCCTGTAATCCCAGCACTCGGGAGGCTGAGGCAGGAGGATCATTGCAAGTTCAAGACCAGCCTGGGCTACAAAATGAGCTCAAGGCCAGCCTGAACTGCATAGTGAGACCCTGTCTCAAAAAGCCAAAAAAAAAAGAAAAAAAAGAAAACAAAAAGTGAGTGAGTCAAGGCAAAAAGCACATCTAAGATATACTACTCTAAAATAATACTCTACGCAATACTAAATTGTGTTCACACTATCAACTACAATAAAGCTCTACTTTGCATGAACACAGTTTATCTTCTTGCACATGGGAAGCAATGAGTCAAAGACAAGAGTGCTAACCTTAGAAATCTAAATGAGCTTAAAATTAAATGGGATGCATAAGTCCTGGAAAAATAACTACAGAGAGATTTATGTATAAATAAGGTAAGACATTCCAGTTGTGGTTCCAAAGAAGCAGATTTAATTTGCAGGCACTGTTTACTAACCAGGCACATTTTCTTGCCACACTTCAGTCCATAAGTTACATTCTTCTCTTTCAGATTTCTCCTCATCAGCAATTTCATGCATCCCTAGAAATGCTAATGGCAGAACTTCTTTGGCATGGTTCTTCAATACATCAGGGCTGTATCGTCCAATCGCATGAATAGTCAAAGCACAAGATGTCTTGTAGATGGGTTCTGAAGAGAAGAAACCAAAGTTTTATGTACTTACTGTTTCTTAGGGCACTGATCAAAAGACTATTATACAATGTGCACTACAGCAATACGAATAGATAAAGTCAATTAGAAATGTTTCTAGCAAAGCATACAAAACCACAGACATCAAGAGAAAAGAGGTACCTTCTTTCTCCATATACCAGCCACTGAGCTTCTGCAGCAATTTTTCAGTGCTACTATCCCGTGAGGTCTGAAAAAGAAACCTAGTCATTTCTTTATAATTATCGAAGCATTTTATTTAACTAAATCAGAAATTCAACTTACCCGAACTAAATGGCCCATTGCAAATGCACAAGATTTCTGAATCACGCTGTTTCGATCTGTCAGGCCACTAAGCAAAGCACTCATAAGTTTACCTATGAAACATAAAGGGGAAAAAAAATCTGATACTTATTCTTCTGCTTTTTTCCGAGAACCCCAAAAAACTACAATCCTGTAAATGTTCGATTTACTCCACAGCAGTGTAGATATTTGGATCTGAATTTGTACTATTCAACTTCCTTCACTAACTATAAAATTAAAAATTAACCTAGGTTTAGAATATCATGAAGAAAGTTGCAAAATGAGAGCTAGATACATAAACTTCATTAGCTTAACCTGTGAGCTAATCTAACAAGAAAAAAAGTCTGATGCAAAATTAGCTACAAATGGTGAACAAGTTCCACAGAATGATAGAGACCTCCTTAAGCTGCTAAGAAAAAATAAACTTCCGACAGAAAAACAGATTAGGCAAAGGGGTATGACAGGAACAGAAGCACACAGCACCACAAGCAGGTCTAAATATCTTCCTTTTTAAAACTTTGTCATGCACGATATCCCCACACATCATATAATAAACTCACCTGAGTAAGGTGTTAGGTCCTGGGGACACTGAGTAGTTAAAGACACAATGACACTGGCACAGCCTCCCTTTAGGATTACAAAAGCACAGGTCTAAATTTGATGATCACAATGTCCTATTATCAATTTGTTTCAGGTACCAATGATTTAAAGATAGAAACACATGAAATCAACAGCCCTTCTATCAATCCATCAAGAAAAGGGAAAACATATTTCATACTAGTAATAACAGAGACTTTTTTTTAAGACCACCAGTAGAATGATAAGGGATCTCAGAAACTGAGCAAGAAAGAAAATTGGTACAACTTTCTGGGAAGGCAACATACACCAACATCCATCCTTGTGCTAGCTACCATTTCTATTTCCAGATACTTGGCTAAAACAGCTTTCAATGGAGCCAAAGACATTCACCAGAGGGCTTGGTTTGTTTGTTAATTTGTTTGTTTGGAAACAGGGTCTCATTATGTAATTCAGGCTGACCTTGAACTCACTATGTAGTCCAAGCTAGCCTCTCACAGGGATCCTCCTGCCTCAGCTTCCCAAGTGCTGGGATTATAGGCATGCACCACTACACCCAGCCTGCTTAATATTTTTGTGAAACCTGAAAACAATCAGATGTTCCTTCACAGACTGAAATAAATGGTGCATATCAATATAACAGAGTATCGTACGGCCATTACGGAAAACAGGACAGAAGATACATGCACAGAAAAGATAATGAAACAAAACATTCCCAAATATAAATAGCAGCTTTCTCTTCATTATAAAGTTATAAACAAGGGCTGGGGATCTAGCTCAGCGGCCTAAGTGCCTGCCTGGCAAGCACAAGGTCGTGAGTTCAATCCCCGGTGCCACAAAAAAAAATAAAGTTATAAACATTTTGTTTTTAACTTTCTCCTGAAATATGAATGTTAAAATTTTGACTATGTATTGCTTTTGAGTGGAGGCCTGCCCTCATGCTGTAAGATGTACTTCCTTTCCTTTCACTTGGCTTAAACTTTCCCTACCTTTAATAAAAATGTGCTACCATTATAAATAAGTAAATAAATATTAAAATTTTAAAATACAAACACTGATTTTTGTCATGAGAAAAAAAATTTATCTTGTTTTTAAAAGGGGATGGGGAGAATTTGATCCTTGTAAGATCTTAAAAAAAGAATAGTTTTTTTCTATCCTGTCAACCCCTCTAAGAAAACTTCTAATCATGGCCTAAAATAGACACTGCCTGATAATTAGATGAGCATCTCCATTAACACATAATAATGCAGAACTCGCCAGGCATGGTGGCACATGCCTGTAATCTCAGCACTCAGGAGGCTGAGGCAGGAGAATCATGGCAAGTTCAAGACCAGCCTGGGTTACAAAGTGAACTGAAGGCCAGCCAGAACTGCATAGTGAGACCCTGTCTCAAAAAGACCAAAAAATAAATAATAAAAAATAAAAAAAAATAATGTAGAACTCAAGGATATGATGATAACCAGGAAACAGAAATAACTGCACCCAGAAAGTAAGAAAGTATGTCCTGAATTGGTATCATGTTCCAAATCAATTACATATTTTAAATTCTTAAGTGTTGCTAAGCATGGTAGTACATGCCTGTAATACCAGCATTCTTCGAGGCTGGGGCAAGAGGATCAAAAGTTTGAGCCAAACATGGGCAACTTAAGAACTCAGCAAAATCCTGTGTCAAAAGATAAATAAGGGGTTGGGGATACAGGTCAATGCAAAGACCCTGGGTTCAATCCCCCAAACCACCAGGAAAAAAAAAAAAGAAAAACAGTTTTTAGTGTAGTCACAGACGCAAAATGTTTAATGTGTATAAATATTAGGTTTTATGAATATATGAATTTCAAACATGATGATATTTTTGTATCTTAAAATCCAATGAAGATGCGTACCTACTCTTTGAAAAACACCATTTGCTTACCTTAGTTCCAAGGCCTACACCACTTCTGATCAGTTCACATAATCTAGGAACTAGCTCACCCAGAACCGACACATCGAGATATTGCAGGCACTTTGGGAAAAGAATAAACATATAGATGAACCTTAGCAAATAATTAAGTCATTACCACATCTTCAATTAAGAACTGCCCATGTCAAATATACACCCACAGAATTAGACATAAAATTGAAAAACTACTCGTGTACTTTTGCTCTGATTTCAGTATTTAAATCATCATTATACTACAAACAGAAAAAAAAATCATCAGTAGTTCAACATTAAAAACAGGATAAAATAATTTTAAAAATCAATATATTAAAAAAGAAAATAATGATTACCTAAGTATAAAGGATCTTTCTGAATCTATTACCTCTTTATCAATCAATGTTTAATATAAAAGGTCTATATTAAAACTGCCTTTCTTTACTGGGCTTAGCCTATCCTCTCACTCCCTAAGTCAATTTACTAGAAGAATTCCTTCATTCCTTGGTATAATATATTTCTAAAAATACAATCACATATTCTACTATTATGAACATATTCATATGGTGTTTGTTAACTATTCCTTTTTTTTTAAACTTTACTTGGCCTCAATAATTCAAGTAGGACATAATACCTAGATCAAATTTTGGTAATAGCTTCCCAGTGGGCATTAAAAAATATCTATTCTTCTTGTCCAGTGTTGTGATCTGCTTAGCAAAACAATTTCCTAGTCACAAGCTCTTAGTTAACCATTGCAGGAAATGCCTACCAGAGTTGACTCTCTCAAGACCCCCAAGAACTTTAGAACTCAAAGTGCCAGGCAACCCTTCACTGCAAATTCCTTCCTATGACTGATACAACACACACCACTGCTTACTTCCATTCCAGAGCTTTCTATGCCACCTACTTTATTAAATATCTCTAGCTTACACTTACTTTCTTTGGACCTTTCTAAAAACAACTCTCAGGAAGAGGTGGAAAAAAAAAATACCAACCCTTTCTAAACAGGCAGATCGAAAGAGATACCGAAATATATTTATAGAGGGAACCCTTAGAGTTATTATTACATTCCGTGACAAAAATTTGGACTGATACATTGTAGCATTTGAAAAGTTATTTCACTTAGTAACAAAAAGAATACAAAGACTTAAGAAAAAACCACTCATAAATATGTACTTATTTTATGTACTGGTTACAAATTTTAAAATATAAAGTATTTTAAAAAGAAAAAGCCACCGAGCACAGTGCACACACCCGTCAACCCAGCACTCAGAAGACTGAGGCGGAAGGACTGCCACAGGTTCAAGGCCACCCACAACGACAGAGTGAGACCCTGTCTCAAAAAAAGAAGAAAAAACAAAAATCTAGTCACAATAGCTACTTGACGCATCCCTTCAAACTGTTTCATTTAATGCAGCCTGAAGATACTGAAGAATTACACATGAAAGCAAACAAACGTTCTTAGGACACTTAGAAACCTACCATATTGATTGTTTCCATCATGGGAGAGGATTTGGCAGCGCTGAGTCGAGCACTATCCATTGCAGCCTGAAGAACACAAATTTACTCATTTCATTCAATTAATTGGGAATAAGCTACACAAAACTCCAACAGGAGAATTTTACTTCTAAACCAAGGAACTCTTAAAAAAAGGTAATTTGGGGCCAGGGATTTAGCTCAGTAGCCTAAGTGCCTGCCTGGCAAGTGTGAGGTTGTAAGTTCGATCCCAGGTTCCAAAAAAAGAAAAGATAATATGTAATAAAGTCAAAGATATGTCTAACTCTAAGTTTTTCTTAAACTCATTCAACAATTCACCTAGAAAGGTAGTGTCTCATGGTGAGAAATTCAGACAGTTATGAGAAGTTAACACACTTTGCCTCTGAGCAATTCACCCAGCTTTCTTGAGGCTCAGGTGCTCTAGCCACTGAATAAAGGAATAGACTAAATTTCTATCTAAGGTTTTTGAGAATTTTTCACAAAATAAAAAATGTATACAGTTAGTTCTTTAACTCTGTAATGAGACTTTATATATACAATAGTATTTTAGTCACAATTATGTTGGTAGACAGGTTTTCCAGGCAAAATGCGTAAGAAAAGGAATACAGAAGTTATTTCCTTAGGTCTGCAAAGTTAGGACCAGAAATTTGTCTCCTAATTCCTAATATTTAATAAGCATTCCTTGGGAACCTAGGAAGGTGAGTCTACTGCTAGAAGAGGAAAGAATGAAGAATGGGGAAGAAACAGAGGTAAATGAGAACTATAGTAGTTATTAGAATAGTTTAGACAAATTAAAAATCAAATGGTGAACAAGACAAGACACACTACGTAGGAGATTAAAAGTTCTAACAAGCAAAAATGAATGGCTAAAAAAAGCCAAGTAGAAAAATATGTATGGAATAGAAATATAATTCACAGTAGAAATACTGTATAAATAGCTAATACTACATGAAAAGACAATGGACAATCCCATAAAAGAAACATGCAAAATAAAACTGAAATATTTTTTGTTAGACTGTCATTATTCAAGATTGGCAAAGGTGTGAGGTGAAAAAAAAATTCATCACCTTTGATGTTGAAAATCTCTCCTACAAAAATTCA
Organism: Cuniculus paca; assembly: GCA_004365215.1. Taxonomy (NCBI): domain Eukaryota; kingdom Metazoa; phylum Chordata; class Mammalia; order Rodentia; family Cuniculidae; genus Cuniculus; species Cuniculus paca. The sequence continues at coordinate 6,564 of RJWT010020215.1, forward strand.
AACTGATTTCACTCTAGAATACTATGCATGTATTCAAAAGAGTAAAATAAATCTATATAGACATGACATATTTTAAATCTTAAAAGAATGAGTTGCAGAACAATATTCAGTCTATTTTAGTATGTTTGTTTGGTTTTGTAGCCTATGACTATAAAAGAATTTTTAAAAAGGCATAGGACAATGGAGACCTCTAACGGATTACGTTCTATCCTTTCTGTGTTGTTTTAATTTTGCTTAAAACATGTTACATCTGCAATTTTTAAAACATGATTTTGATCAAAAACAAGGCAACCACAATATATTTGAAAAGTGGAGCAATTCTGAGAAACATCAAAGCCTAGGCACAAATCCTCTTCACTTTTAGGGCAGGGAGTGGTCCACAGAACTCTAAAAGCATAGACCCAAACTCTAAAAACGGTATACAAAAACTGTGTTACATTTACATTCATGCACTTTAAAGATGCTGTCAGTTTTCATTCACAAAATAGTATGAGTGAGATCCCAGTCCCCTCTAAAAAATTAGTAAAACACTGCATGTTGTCACAGTAGTGAAGCTGTTTTTGTTGCTAAGAGTGGTGAAAGTGTCACAAGTCATAGAGTCTTACCAATATATTTCTGCTAGTAACTTACCTTTTCTTGGTCTGTGGCCCGGAGGCTCAAATAATTGAGAACCTGAGGCTCCAACACACTTAAGGACTCCAGCAGAGCTGGGATGAGTTTTGGTGCATGTGGTTTTAACATGGCTCCTGCACTTTTGCTGATCTTCACAAGGGTGTTAATGCTACAGACACACAGAACATAATTCCTGAGTTCTTTTACCAAAAATAAGAAATCTTGCAGATCTACTCATGAGGTGTTCTGCAGTTTACTGAATTCAGACACATATGTTCTCACATGGTCATGTGGTTAGAGACTGGTCCTGGCCAACTGGGGCGGGGGGCCTCAAACCCAGGGCACCTCCAATCCCTCGGCTTTTTAAAAAACTGTTTTATTACAGAAATTTTCAAATACATATCAAAGTAAAGAGGATTATAAATGAAATTCCATGTGTTCTCCACCTAGTCCAAAAATCAGCAACATTTGGCCTATTTTGTTTTATTTACACCTCCCTCGATACATTCTGGCACTCTTTTCCCCTTGCCACTGTTGTAATGAAAGCATATCCTACAATTTAATTTCAATAGGCACCTCTAAGAGGCAAAGTTTTTTTCTATAATCAGAGTACCATTTTCACACTCTAAAAACAATAACGTTTTCTTATCTAACACTCAAATTTTCCTTATTGTGTCACAAATTTCTTTAAACACTGTTTTGTTGGAATCAAGATCCAGATTCAACTACACCCAATTTCTCTGTTCCTTGAATCATTTTTCACAGATGCCTTCCTCCTCTTTTTATTTTGTTTTCATTGACAGTATTGCAGTTATGTCATTTAACATGTTCTGTCCCCTATCCAGAACTGCAAGCTAAATCAAGTTGAAATTCAACTATTAAAAAAAAAAAAAAAAAGAATCTTTTATAGGAAGTGCTGCATGTGTTCTATTGAATCACAACAGGATACACAAATCTGGGTATCCTTCTATGCTGTGAAGCGTGATCACTGAGTTCAAGTTTGAAGGGCCTGAATCATCATAAAGTTCCCCATCAGCTTTCCACCCGGTGGATACAAAAGCTGCTAACAATCACTGTATAGAGTATTTTACCAAGGACAGCAAAACAGTGGCATTACTGTGTTTTAACACAAGCAACCTCTGAGGAACTATAACATCAATGGTGAAATGTAAGAACCAATGACAACAGAATAATAACTCAGCAACACAGAATAACAACTAGTAACTCAGAGTGCTAGTCAAAGGGCCAGGACATAGCTCAAGGGCACAATTCCAGCCTGGCAAGCATGAGATCATGACTTCAATTCCTGGTATGGAGAAACAAAAAAAAAAAAAGAATGCTAGTCAAAAATAAGCTCCTCTGAAAATGTTACTTCAAAAATGTTCTGACTCGGTAATTTTCATAAATGTTTGGGTCACCTCAATGGAGTCCCTTCATAATTTCAAGAATCTAAGACTTGAAGAAACAATCTCTACTGAATGGCTAGGAACTAAGCAACTGAATACATTCCTCTCATCAACTGATGCATACCTGAGGGCTCGAACTTCTGTCACAGGACTCATCATTCCTTTGTCCAGAAGACAAGGGAGGAGGACAGCAATGGTTCTCTGGCCAGTTGCACCTTTCGCAGGGTCACACATTTTCACACAAACCTCACATACAAAGAACACAGAATAGTAAAATTGACCTCCTAATCAATAAAGCATTCATTTAACAAAATCCTTTTTACTTTACTATCAATAAAAAGAGTGAGTCCACTCTCTAAGCCAGGGAAAAGCAGAGAAATGAGCACTGGTATTGTGTCCTAGATCTGCCAATAACTAAGCAAAACTTCATAATGCATTTTACTCTCTAAATTTTGATTTTTCTAACTTGTGAAATAGGGAACAAAAGAGGTGAAGATGAAGTGAGTAGATGCATAAGCAAGCACTTTAAAAGAGTGTTTACAGTATCATCATCGTCAACAATTTTAGGTGGTAGGACAATACGCTAGTAAAGAACACAAATCTGGAATGAGAAACACCTTGATTTAAAACACAGTTTTACTACTTTACTAAAGGTGTGACCTATGACAAGGTACTGTATACGTAATTAGAATGTTAAAATCCTTGATAAACCACAAAATCAAGTTCAAGCTGCAAACTAGTTTCAAAAAGTTTGCCAATATCATAAATAAGATGGTAAAAGGAAAAACAGATGATGTTTGATCCAAGTGAGTAATGTGCTCTTCGTAGTCATGTGAAAGTTATACCTATGTAAAGGCAAGCAGAAGCTCTCCACTTAAAGACACTAGAAGCATACAGTGTTTGAGATATTAGTATTCTGATGCAACAATACCTACTTTCTCATTCATTCTAATAGCACTGAACTATACCGTGAAGCCAATTACATAGTAACTAAATGTTATCTTAAGTGACAAAAAAGAAAGCAGTGTCAAAGTCATAAAGAACCTTAACTCCATCCTCATTATGAGATGGGCTCTCACCTTGCTCAGAGTTTTCAGAGCTAGCTCTGCTGCTTTTCGTACAGACTCCTAAAAGTGAGAAAAGTCTGGTATCAAACAAGTTAAAGAGTTCATTCTCATCTGCTTTACAATGTAGAGTTAACTACAGTACCTCAGACCCTACACAGATTAGTGAAAAATTATTTCAATCAAGAACACAACACTGTATAATGCCATATTATTGTTTTTAAAAATCTAGTAGACCTATTTTGACCTTGTAAATGTTTTGCTATTGAGTACAATCATTCAGAACTAAATATATAACTCAGAAACTAAATATATAGATTTAAAGATTTTGAAACACTTAAAATTTCTAATAAATAAGGCAAAAAGAAAGGCAAGCCTGAAATGCCTAATTATAAGGATAAAAATAAAATGCCTAAAATCTAATTTGCCCAGTATTACAGTTTAAATCCCATCTGTCTCACAAAGTATGCTAAAGGCTTGGTCTGCATGGTGGTGCCACTGGGAGGCGGTGGAAACTTAAAGAGGCGGGGCCTAGCAGGAGGTTCTCAGGTGTCAATGGCAGTGTGCCCTTGAGGGGACTGTGGGATCTTGGTCTCTTCCTCCTTCTCTTTCTCTCCTAGCCATGAGGTGAACATTTTTACTCTACCACATGCTCCCGCTTGAGGACCAAAACAATGGAACCTCCAAAACTGTGAAATAAAATAAACCTTTTGTTTATAAGTTAATAATCTCAGATATTTTATTACAGTAATGTGAAACTGACTAATACTCCTGAGAAAAATTCGGAGAAATTGTTCATTATTCCCAAATGATATTATTTGGGAACAACTGACCCATCTTTATGAACCTGATCAAAGTAGACTTGTTTCTAATCATTTTAAAATATTTATTTGCCCCTAAGCCAATAGTATCAAGGTATGTCTATTGAAAGAAAGTCAGGCTATAGCCATCTTTTTTTTTCTTAAATCGATTTAACTTATATCTAAAGATAATCTAACCCTGCAACTTCTCAGACACATTCAAGTGAAAATTTTGAGAAGAAACTATGGTTTCTTAAAATAGATACAGAATTCTGAAATATTTAACATGTCTTCACAGTTCCTGGTTAAGTTATTCTATAAACAACTTCAGATTTATTTCTATAAAATACCTTGATATCATCTTGTACTCTAAAAAGTGTTTCCCAAATTTCTGGAAGTTTATCAATGATGTCATCTAAGGGTCTTCCTCTCAGTAAATCATTCAAAGCTGAACAGCTGAAAATAAAAAATTTGATTTCAAATATATGATCAAGTTCAATATTCTACTATGAAACATTTATATCAAACAATGATATAGATTCTGTGTATATTTATAATTCTAACCCCCTTTCCCCAAGACAGTCATAACTATTCTCTTAGTACCTCAAATATATTACATATCTATGGCATTTCCAATCATCAAATGTTTGTTTCCCGCCACTATCATAGACAACTTTTTACTTATCAGTATGCCCTTATACTTTAGCAGGCTGCCAAGTATGTAGCAGGCAATGAATGAATATAAATTACATAATTTTACATAAATTATATATAAAAATAAATGCTACTCAACAAAGTCATGAGAGTATACAAAGATACTTCTTTTTTTGGTAATCCTGGTGTAGGTTCGAGGAACTTCACACTGAACTACAGGCATAGCCCTTTTTATTTATCTTGAGATAGGTTCTTAACAAGTCCTCAAGTTGCTCAGGTTAGGCCCATGCTAGCGATCTTCCTGAAAGAGTAATCTCAGTGCTCTTTCTTCCAGAGTACTGGAAGGGGCCACTGAGGGGCCACTCTGGGAGAAAGAGCACTGAGAATACAGGTGGGTGTAACCACATCCAACTTACAAATACATCTTGATGTCTTTCAATTTAATAAATGATCCTCAACTTTATTTTTTTTAGCAGTACTAAGAATCAAAGGCCACAGCATTGCACTAAACTGCACCCCCAGAATGACTGATTGATTATTTATTTATTTATTTTTACCCTCACTAAATTATCCAGTATGGTCTCCAAATTGCAATCCTCTTGCATCAGCCTCCCTGTGTACTGGTATTATAAGGATGCACCACCATGGTTGGCTTAATCTCATACTTAGATAAACTTAGGAAAGTCATTGACCAGAGATTTAATAAAAAAATTAAAAATTAAAAAAAAAGTATTCAAACCAGAAATAAGCTGTTTAGCTGTTGTTATTCTTTTTAAAGTAGAAAACTTTGAAGGAAAAACACATTTCACTTATGTTTGACTAGTCTTACATTTGCAAAGTAGTACCTGGATTCTCGAACTCGCCACATATTGCTGGTAAGGTTCTTAATCAAATCTTGAAGAATTTCCTTCAAATATTTATCCACCTAATAAAAGCAAGAGGATAAATTTAAAAACATAAAATCCACCAACAAGCAAATCATTCACCTTTCAACTATACTGACCTTATTTCTGTATTAAACAACCTAAGTGTCTCTCTAAGCCCCTTGGCCTACAAATATCTTCCCACTTTAGTCACTGCAGAATAATCACTCTCAAATGCAAACCATCGATACTCTTTTTTTCCCTCACTGCAGGAGATTAAAATCCAAACACCTAAGCATGCACACAAAGCCCACTATGACTCATTCAGCTCCAAAGATATCTTGTCCTATCTCATCTCCATTCTTTAGAACATACATACTACTTCCACTTATCATACTCTTCATATCCTACACTTAGTTGACTAACTTAAAATTGCCCCTCAATATTCTAATTTGTGCTGGGGATATAGCTTGCGAAGCAAAAGGTCCTGAGTTTGATTCCCAGGACAAAAAAAAAAAAAAAAAAAAAAAAAAGATTCTCATTAGCCACTACCCAGAGAACAATGGCCTAGGGACATTCCTCATGTCCTCATGTTCCCATAGTACCTTCTTAAGGTTCACCATGTCAGACTATACAGTAACACCCTTGCTCCACTACACAGGAGATCTCAAGGGCGAGGACGATGTTTCATCTTTGTATCCTCAGTATCTTGCATAGTGTCTGGTTCATAAAGAAGTATGACTGGTCAGAATAAGAGGTGAATTTAATATTACAAGGCTTTGCTCTGATATATTCTTATCAACCTGGTAATAACAACAAATTGACGGCACACTCAGTTTTCACATCAACAGATCCAAAGACTCAGAACTTGTGGCCTTTTCAGTTTTACACTTGCAGGTAAAAAAGTTTTTGTTACACTCACTTACAGGTAAGAAAATCAAAACATAAAGATAAGTAACACCTAAAATTGAACAAACTGGTACCTTCCTATGCCCCTCTTTTACTCTCCCATAGGTGATCTCATCACAATCACAGCCTCACCTTTCACTCACACAGAGGTAGTAAGCTCACATCTTAAGAGCACAGGCCTTGCCTTAAACTCAGATCTACAAGACTCCCTGGCCTGCTAGGTCTTGGCTGACCCAGAGGTACCACAAACAGAACTCATCAAGCCTTCAAAGTTCAACCTTCAAGTAGCTATCCCATGAATAGGAACACATTCAACTATCAGATGAAAAAAAAAAAAGGGTCTCATTATATGCAAAGACTTTTAAAACATGCAAATGATCATGGAATTTATTTAAAATGAGTTGTATAACCAAAGAAGAATTTTAACCCCAAATGACACAATCCAATTTGCATTTTTAAAAATCCCTTTTCCTTATTTAATTATGCAGATAATTAGATGATGGAAGGCAAAGGTAAGAGAAGGGTGATAATCTGTTGACCAGGAAAAAATTTGGAAGACAGAGTGAATTCAAGGAACACTTTGTTAAAGTCTGCTCTGTTCTGGACACTAAGGCCACGGTATCTTGAAACAACAGCTAAAGGAAGATGCCAAGTAGACAGATAAGAAAGTCTGGAGTACACGTCACATCTGAGGCAGAAGTAAAGGACTGGGCACCATCACACTAACCATCATGCTTGTTATCCCCTGGAACTGATACTGCAAAAGCTGCAAGAGCAACAGGTACTCAGAGGTAAGCCCTAAGAAATCTTACTATGTAAAAGTAATACAGAGTAAGATAAATAGCCAGATGACAGAAAATCAAGAAAGAAAATATATGGTGTCTCCTACACTGAAAACAAACTACTCAAAAATAGAACTTTGCTGGGTGTCTTGGCACATGCCTACAGTTTCAACTTGGAGGTTGAGGCCAGAAGACTCCAAGTTTAAGAGCAGCCTATACCATTCAGTGAGATGCTGCCTCAAAACAAAAACAAAAATATTTTTATTGTTTTTAGAGCTGGGATGTAGTTTAATGTTAGAGCTGCTTGCCTAGAAGGAAGAATGAAGCCCTGGGTTCAACTGCCAGTATCACATAAATATATATGTACATACACATGACAAAAATGGAACGATGACTGCTTATCAACCTATAGTATTCCATTTTTTGAACATACTATTTCTTTAACCACCCATCCAGTGGACATTTAGACTGCCTCAATAAATTTTTGAAATTTCAATACTGTCATGAGCATCTTTGGTATTTTAAGAGAAGGAAGAAAGCAAGGAATGAATGAAAGCTTATTTTAAAAAAATAAGTACACAAAGAGGACAATGAGCATTGGGCTTAAACATCATGTGTGAGTTTGGACAAGCTACATTTTGTGGACACATCAGAGTGCACAGATACTTGCCATTGATTTGTCAGTGACCAACGCATTCCAAATACTTGTCATGGCCTGTCGAATGCCAAGGTTGGGATCAAACTGATAACGATAAAGACGAGGAACCAGCTGAGGCAGAAAAGGAGCCAGTTGTTCTCCAGCTCTCGTAGCGATGACATTAAAACCAAAAGCAGCACCCTAAAAATGGTGATAATAAAATGAACTGGTTCAAACCCATCTGCTAAAGTAAAACATTAACACTGAATCTACAATAGTAAAATAATTCTCCCCCCTCAAACTTTTCCCTAAATAGTCTGATTTATTGGGTGTTCCAGTTTTATCAATCAGTAATAGTAGGCATGTGGTGATATGGCTCTCAGTTGCAGAAGTTCACAGAATCCACTGTGCATCAACTGCTACTGTGTGCCAACATACTATGCTCAGGTTTGGAGGGGAGAAAAGAAGAAAACCTGCCCAGTGATAAAACTTACCTTCCTTGAGTTCCACATTGCATGATGGTTGGCCAAATTCATAAATTTATATACCAGATCTGGCTGACTAAGATCACTTGCCAAAGAACAAAGCTCCTTGTAAGTAGAAAGGCCCTGGCTTAGAAACAGAGAACAAGAAGTATGCAATAATATATTTATCTCCAGTCTAATACATATTACATCACCAATATTACTGGGTCATTTTAAAATTACATTCTCAGAGCCAGGCCTGGTGGCACACGCCACCCAGCACTTGGGAGGCTGAGGCAGCAGGAGGATCGTTGCAAGTTCAAGACCAGCCGGAGTACAAAGTGAGCTCAAGGCCAGCCTGAACGGCATAGTGAGACTCTGTCTCAAAAAGACAAGGGCTGGGGATTTAGTTCAGTGGCCTAAGTGCCTGCCTGGCAAGCATGAGGTCATGAGTTCAATACTTGGTGCCACAAAAAAATAAATAAATAAAATTACATTTTCAGTCAATTTCTAATACTGAATTATCTTATCACCATGGAGACACAACATCAAGTTGAAAAGAACAGAAAAGGCTGTCTAGTTCAATTACCAACAAATCCTAAGCCCCTCTACACTGCTGCTGGTAAATAATCAAAATGCATATATGACACCCATGAAGGTGGAGCCCTCAAATTGGAAGAAACTCAGTTATTCTTCATTATATTGTACACAAACCTCTCATAATCACAAGTCATTTGTCTTTCCCAAGTCTTTTCTAAGTTAGACCACCCTAATCCTGATAACTTCTTTGAACACTGTTAACTTTACACTCAATAATATGTGCTCAACTACCTGATCATTTTGTCTTAGCTCTTGAAAAGTAAGGAATTTTTTTAAAACTCAGTTTACAAAGAGAGTGAGAAGTAAAAATTTTGGGGGCTTTGGATATAGCTCAATGGTAAAGTGCTTGCTTAGTATGTGCAAGGTCCTAGATTAACCCCAGCACCACTTCTGATATGAAAACTGAACTACACAGACGAATTTAAGGACCAAGTAAACAACAAGTAGCTTTCTCCTGTTCTGAAGTCCACAGGAAGACACACCAAGCAGTACAAATTTACCTGACAATTCTTACATGAAAAGTAACAATACAACCACAAGGAATAATGACAAAGGAGATAAAGCTCAAAGAATTAATCTGGTAAGTAAATTGGTCAATTCTAAAATATTGAGTTGCCCCCACCAAAAAATGAGGTACGCTGGATGTTGAATGCCTGGGAGCTAAAAGCTCTTAGCTTAGTCAATAGCCTAGAACTTCCCTCAGAGCCCAAGATCATAGCCTTTCACAGGGCATCCCACCACCAATGGCCATCCATCAAGAGGGTATAAAATCAAGAGGCCTAATGAGGGAACGAAAAGGCCTGGACTCTGTCTCAGAGCAGGACAACAAACAGTCATCCCTCACAGCTCAGAGCTCCTTGAGCATTCAGTACCTGCTGAAGTAATGACAGTAGTTTCAGCCACTCCCTCTGCCAACAGTCCTAGATTTCTGGCTTGCTGCCCCAAACACAATCCTTAGGGGACTCCCCAACACACTTCACAATTTAATCTCTTTCTCAGAGATCAAGAAACCCAATCTAAGATAGCAGGATTCTTCCATACAAGTTTTATTTTTCTGTCAACAAACATTTCCTAAGAGGGTAAAAATCAACTACACAATGGCTCTATTTACCAAACTAAAAAAAATTTTTTAAAGGCATCTACACTAATCGATCAATGGATGTGGCATACTTACCCATCTGGTGTTTTGCCAAGGGAACCCCCTTGAAATACCACTGTGTCTCCAGAAACTTCATGTTTAGCTCTAAACCAAAATAATAGGAATTTAAATTAGCCTCAAACTTCCCATAGCAGCATTCAACTAATAGATGCATTTCATCTGTGAACTGATAGAACTAAACTCCTCATCAACTGTCTACTGTATACAAGAGACAGAAGTCAACTCTGCTTTCTATTAGGCTAGGGACCTTATAAAGTCAAATCTAGACTGAACAAATTAATAGATGTAAAAGACATCGTACACAAAGTCACAGTGAATTAAATGTGGTCCCATGATGAAAAATACTTCTTCCCAACAGGAAGACAACATAAAGCAGCAGCTAATTCCAAGACTGATTCCCTACACAGTGTTCACAGATCACAGACTAGCCATCCATAATCACGGCACTTTTGTAAACCAATGTTTTAATTATCCTGAGACCTTTCAACTTTCAAATCTTGACCTACTGGCATGTTTCTGAAGTAAATATATGTATTACACTGGGATGTATAAAGCTAAATCTTCCTTCATTCTAGCAATATCCTCCACATGTACATACTTACCCTATGTGTTCAAATCTGAAATTTTCGAGATTTTCAAGTTAACCATACCTTTTGCCAGTCATCAATGTTTCTACAAGTGTAGACACCAACTCCTGCTGATCTTGCTCATTGCCTAGTTCATAAACCAACCCAAGGCCTTTTGAGGCAACATCTTGGCTAAGTTCTATTAAAAAAAAAAGTTTAGACATAATTAAATTATTTTCTAAAAATGCAACTAACGCCATCAAGCCAGATTTCTTAAAAGTTGTGTTAACTTTAACTCAGAACAATATCAAGGTAAAAACAGGAAAACAGAATCAATCTGTCAATTTTGCTATAAACTCAGTAGACATGGCCCAGGAGTCACTGCAATGAGAAATACATTCACAAAAAATTCACAAACCAAGACAACAGCAACAGCCCTACTCAGGGTCACTCAACAGTGTGCACAATGACAGAATGTAAGTTACACACATCAGAGATAAAACAGTATCGCAGGATTTCAAAATACCAACACTCAACTTTTAAAAATGAAGTCAATAAAAGAGTATATTGATTTATAAATTGGTGAAGTCAAGTTATAAAACAAAGGTACTACTTATATGTCTAATACATTTACTTTCTCCTAGCTTCAATCAGAGGGGAAAGGTGATCAGAAAGAGAAAAAAATTAATACTTAGTAGAGGCATCGATGCTAAGGGAGGCCACGGCTCCTGTTTTAAATGCAAAGCTGGAGAACATATTCTAATTCTAGATAAAAAACAAAGAAATCTAATTTCCTGTATCCTAATCAGCAATTCTGTTTAATTTTTTGTCCCTAGTATTATTGCCATTAACACTAATGAAGTTTAATTTGTTTTAACCACATAGCTCAGTAAATTTTACGTTCGTTAATCAAGACATTTCAAAATTATAAGTGTAAGTTTAATGAATTTTTAAAATAAAATATTTAATTGCTAGGCATGGTAATGCATGCCT
>RJWT010020216.1:0-18050 GCA_004365215.1 Cuniculus paca
CTCTCTTTGCATAGTATGAAACAATGTGGTCTCTAAGTACACATCCTGTTTCTGATTTTCTACGGAGACTATTACTAAAAACTTCTGATTATTCCAAACTTTCAGAAAAGACACAATCTGAATGAGATAAAATGTTGGATAATGTAAAAAGTCTTCTATACAGCAGTATTTCAGTACTATTGAGAATACAATATTAAAATAAATTAACGACAAAAATGGATTGTAAGACATGTATGTACCTGAGTTTCAATGAATGTTTTTGTGCTCAACCTGACAAATGCCCTTTAGGCCATTTATATTTGTATTCTTGTTGCAATTAACAAAAAAAAACACAAACTAACTTAAGTTTTAAAAGGGAAAAATACTATACTGTTAATTAAATCAGTGATTAACTGAAGTCCTCTGGAATAGCTAGGTCCAGGGGTTAGACAGTGTCACCAAGACATGGTCTCCCTTTATAAACGGTCTTGGCTCTGCTTTTTCTGAGCTGGCTCTATCCTCAAGCACCATCTCTCCATGTGGTAGAGTCTGGCAGCTCAAGCCTTACAACATTCTGACAGACCTAGTGGAAAGAAAGCCTCTCTTTCCCCATAGGCCATTAGTGAGCTTTCATTGGTCCAGTGTGGTCATGTGCCCATCCTTCCAGCAATCACTGCGCCAAGGAGATGTGATGCTGATTGGTCAGGTGTGGGCCACGTAACCCATCTACCCTACCTGCAGCTACAAATGCAGTTCTACCCACATGGACCTGGGCAATTTAGTGAGACTCTGTCAAAGAAGGAAGGCAGGGAAAGAGGAAGGAAGGGGGGAAGGGAGGGAGGGAGGAAGGAAGGGAAGAAGGGAGGGAGGCTACCTGACTGAGACTATAGCTCAGTGCAAAGTCCTAGCGCTAAGTTCAATCCAGAAAAAGAGGAAGGAGGAAGAGGAAGGGGAACAAGAGAGAGGAGAGGAAAGACAGAAGGGAGAGTAAGGAAATTCCTTCCGCGACACAGAAAAACGGGCATTTCATTGGGATAGCTTTCTCGTGAAGCTTGAAACCAAACATTCCCAGATCTATGCCCCCACCCTTCAAGCGCTCTAGAACAACTAAGGTTCTGCAAAACCTGCCGTAAGTAGAATTATTCAAAAAACATTCTCTCTTCCTCTGTTCTCTAATCTAAACGACCAAATCCTAAATAAAAATAATCCGAGTACAGCTCCCATTTGTTTACCAGTTCCCACCAACCCTGTTTCCCCGGTGTAACTTCAGCAGTCCAACCAGAAGGGGGCAGCAGGAGACAGAACTACAAGAAGTCAGCCGCCAAAACCGAAGAGGCGAGGAAGCAAAGGCCCAAGCGGCACAGTAGCAGCAAATGCAGGCGTCTTGAAATAACACCCTTGTGTTGTGGTACTTTTCTGATCTCAGTTGAGTATCAGAACCTCTCTGTTTGGCTAATCACATTAGCCAGGGAACTGTCATAGACAGCAAAGTCGATGAGCATCACTGTGGCGACTTGGGGGGTCCGAGATCTACAGGGCTAGTCACAGGGTGAAATGACCTGGAACTGTGCTTGCAGTAACCTGTAAATTAGGGCGGAGGCAAATATCTCTTTATTGAATTGTACATACCTCGTTAGTGCCAGTCAGACTCAATCAGTGAATGCACATTAGGTGAGAGACTTCGCTTTTAGCGTGTAAAAGAACCAAGCTGTATGACTCCCCAGGCCTGCCTTCAAGGGAGTTAAAATCTAGTAGGCAAATGCACGGACCGAGCTGCACAGTATTAGAAAGTTGCTCCCAAATGTAACAGAACTGCTTCCACACAAAAAGCGTAGATGTGGGGGTTAGATGTTTGCTCTGTGAGTGCTGCACACGGCGTGTAAAGCACAATGATCATCGAAACAAAGTGAAATACAGACGGGGGCTCTGAGGCTTAAGGAAATGATGGGTTATTAGAATGAGGTGGGATCTCAGACCCCATTAACCCCACTGGCCTTCATGCTTTCATCACGAGAGCAGGAGCTATTGTTGGCTGTCCTGCATATTACAAAGAATTAAGGCATATTGTCATAGGCAACGATTCTCTGTGGCCTGGCTTGTGTTTCACTCAGGACCTCGCACTGTAAGAAGCAGGTGGTGCACATCACAAGCACTAGACAGAAACTCCATGGGGCAGTGGCATTTTCATTGTGAACCAACAGAGGGCAGCAACAGACAAACCAACCATTGAGAGGCTCCGTGTGGACACTTCATCTAGCAAGGGGACTATCGGGACTGGGACAGCACAGCAGAGTTTTGTAGGGCTTGAGAACACCGATTTCTTGTTGCCATTAACGACAACAGAAGTCAAATGACAAATCTCGCCAAAGAGCAGACTGAAATTGTTCCCAGCTGGGATCAAAATTCACTTAGGAAATGTCTCTTTTAATAAAAGAAACTAAGCGATGAGAGACATGGCACTCCTTAGCCCAGACATTTGACATCCCTGGATGGCAAATGTGCCCAAGAGCTTAACCTGAAGCTGGGAGAAGCTTTGCTTTCCCACAGGCTCCTTGCATCTAAGCCAGATGTAGAAATGCCAAGTATCCATGCCAGGGCTGGATACAGCATGCCGACAGGATCCTGGAGGTGGGCCTGCAGCATTGAGCACTCACCCTGTGCTGGCACGGGTGCCACATGTCGGGCAGTGAGAGCTGCCACTTAGAGCACCAGTGACAATGGCCATGCCATCGGGGGCTGAGAATTGTCCCTATGACTGGTACCTAGCAATCGAGCGCTCATTGCTTGTGACAGCATGTCACTCTTGCACTTGTCTGAGCTGAGGGAAGACTTTTCTATACAACCAAAAGCACTCATTCACTGAGGGGTGGGGGGCAGAAGGAAACGTCCAGCTTGATGCCGAGAACAGGTCCACCAAAACAAAATGCTGTTTTAAAATGCATAAGTAAATGAGTCTGTAGTGTCTAACTTCAAAGCAAAAGGCTTGTGTTGTGTGCACAAGCAAGGCAGCCCCAGCCAGGCCCAAGGTCATAATGGGTAGAGCCTATGAAATTACTAATGTTCAACCACAACAGTGGCAATCACACGCATCTTCAACCCAATTATAGTGAGAACAGCAATAAGGGTAGCTGCTGACTTTCACGGAGTGCTTACCAAGTATCATGGACAGATCTAAGTCATTCCTGTGTGAATCCATTCAGTCCTCACAGTTAGCCAGTAGTGTAGGCTCCAAGCTTTAGCCAATCTACAGATGAGGTACTGGAGGACCACAGAGGCTAAAGGTCACACGTGTAGAAGGTGATAAGACTGGATTTGACCTCAGTGAGAGGACCTGGATCAACGGGGAGGGCCTCTGTGGGGAGGATGGACTGGTGAGGAACAGCTTTACAGTCTGCTTTTCCTCCCCAGGTCAGTCAGTACACATTTGCCATGTGCAGTTACCGAGAGAAGAAAGCGGAGCCGCAGGAACTGCTGCAACTGGACGGGTACACTGTGGACTACACCGACCCCCAGCCAGGTACCCCACCTCTAGCCACTGGACCCTCAGAACTCTCCTGAAAAACTAAAGCAGCTTAAATCAGTGGCTCACAAATCAGTATCAGTTTCCATGTTAACATTAGTTAAGGATTTCTGCTAGGCACTAGGTGTTGACTCGGGGTTTCACGGCTGAGCGCCACAGCCATGATCTTGCTCTTACTGAGTTTTTCCTCCCAGGTGATTCAGTGTCATCCCGGCCTGGGGTTTTAGTTTTACACAGGGGATTTTTGGATTGGAAACCCCAAAGAAAATACGTGCATTTTTCTTTTGTGTATCTTTAACCACATCAGCATACCATGCTAAAATGCATTCCTAAAAGAAAGAATTTCTACGTGTAAAGACTGCATGTGTGGTGTGTGTGTATGTGTGTAGATTTTCGCCAGTGATGTGTGGGCTTGGCAGATATTACGTCTTCTTGACCCGACTAGAATGCAAGGACTCAATAAGGTTGGCCAGCGGGGCTTGGTAAGAACACACTCCCTGAATACATTTGTGCCTGAGAAGACGCCGGTCTCTGAGCAGAGGCATTGCAGCTCCCAAATCTTATGTAACTAAGAGAACCATATAAATGGAAGTATTTCTTGTAACTTATACATTGCATAAGTTTTACATCCTGCCCCCTCACACTTCTCCCCCCCCCCACCCATTTTATCTTTTCCCCAGAAAAAATGAATAGAAATCAGCCTCAAAGAACCTTCAAAATGAGGGTGGGGGTGCGAAATCATTTCAGCATATTAATGAACAACAAGCACCAGCAGCCCTCTTTCAGAGAAGTTTATTTTTATGCCAAATCTGCACAAGGGAAGCATTTCCAACCATACTGCATTATTTGGCCCAAAACCTTTTTTTACTCCCATATTGCTCTTCCACATGCAACAAAATACACATAAAGGAAAAACAGAGTTTGAGAGAAGATGGGGTATTAACCTGAAAAGGTGAGGCAGAGAAGGCCTGGACCTGGCCCCCTTGGAGAAAGCAGCATTCCCCAAATCCCAACCCTTAGGACTTCCCTGTGTAACTTGTGTCCTTCCGGAGCGTGGTGCGGAGCTGACCGTGTCAGAAACGAGTAAAAGCTTTGCCCGGAAACCCTTCACGATAAACAGAACCTAGAGGTAGAAGCTAAATGTTTTGCAGGCCATCTTATTAAATGGAGGACTCTGCATTGAAAAACCAGGTGTCAGACCACGCTGCGACGGTTTGAGTTCTTCTCAAGTCCCTGGGTTCTCTTTGCAGAAAAATACATTCAGTCACTCCCAAGACCTACATCTTAATAGGAGAGGCGAAAGAGTCAGTCTGAGAAGAAAAACGAATTCCAGCTCCTGACAGGAACTTCCTGAAAGCCAGTTCACCACTCCCTTTCCTCCACAGTTGAATTTGACCCTCAGCACATCTCACAGAGTGTGGGACTTGGATCAGCATTCCATTTTGTAAATGAAAAAGCTGGGCCTCCAAGAGGGCAAAGGCTGCCCTGTGGCTGGCTGGGGCTGGGACTCAGGGAGTAAGTGTGTCCCTCTTCAGCACTTGCTATGTGAACATCAATAGCAAAGGGATAGTCGCTATTTATGAGCTAAAAGCAGAGCTCACTACCTATAGTGAGGAAGCTAGGAATAGAGAGAAACCTCTTCAATCTGCATGCATAGGAGCAACTGTGCGCATATATTGTTAAAGCTTTTTTAGTTCTTTCTCTTAACATTGATCCTGTGAGATATAATTTATAACTTACTTTATGAAAGATGAAAATGAAAAGTAAATTGATTATGATCTTGAGGATATTAAGCAGCTTCTTCTCTGCCTTTCCCGGTGCCAAGTCCTATATTTCTCAAGTGATTTTTGATTGAGAATGGAGATTTAAATATTCCCAATTGTTAGATTTTTAAAAAATATTTAGCTTAGAATTTCTTTTCTTTTCCTGGCCTTGGGTATTGAATCCAGGGCCTTGCTCATACTAAGACAAGAACTCTTAGCTCCAAGCTGCTTCCCCGGCCCCTCAATCCCTTAACTCAGAATTCCTCCCTCCCTCCCTCTTTCTCTCCCTTGCCTCCCTTCTTCCTTCTTTCCTTCCTTCCTTCAGCTTTTCTTCCTCTCTTCTTGTCTTCTTCTCTATCCCCACCCCTCTTTCTTTTTTTCTTTTGTGACTGCCCAGGCTGCTTCAGCCTCTCAGACTGCAGAGGTTACAGGTGTGTATTGCCTTGCCCTGCTTACTCAGAATTTCTTAAACAGTGCTAATTAAAAATAAAGGTTTCTGAGCCGCATTTCTAGCCTGTGAACCCGAAGTAGAGGATGAAGAAAAAATGAGCAATGTGGGGGATTTCTATGTACAGGAAGTTTGCCAGCTGTGGGGCTAAGTAGAGACATCTTAGCCGTCTCAGAGATTTGAAGATTTGAGGCATCTCCTTGGCAGCCCCTGGAAGGTGGGTGTACAGGTCGAGGGGTAGCTGGAGTCCATCTTTGTCCACCCCAGTCCTGGCTTTCTCCAGGGTGACAGTGAAGCAGGCTGCTGGGCTCTGTCCTCTTGCAGCTGGCCTTTCCCATTGATGAGGCTGGAACTGGACGATGTCCTTGCCTCAGGACCAGCCTGGGACCTCAGTGGTCACCCAGACCCAAGCATTTTTACTAAATGGGCTCTAAACCTGTTTCGAATCCTTGAGCTATCAATTTGGGGAATTGATAAATTATTGTAGGTAAGTTCGACACAGGAGTTAATCTTTTTAAACTGGAGATGTTTCACTTGACCTTTCCCTGGGTGTGATTCAAAGGGTATACAACAGTCTCAACTCCCCAGGCAATGACTTCAAATAAAAGGATATCCATTCAGAACAATGTTATGGTACCATATATCAAACAACTTTGGTCATAGACTATGTATATGGGCCTCTTTACCATAAGTTGAGGATGACATCCACACGCTTTGTTGGAAAGCAGTCTGCATCCCGCCCCCAGCGACTGGCCAGCGATCCCTAGCCCAATCTGCCTCCTGCCTTTACAGTCCCCATTTGCGTCTTTCCTTCCCCAGGGGACTGCGTTCCATGTTCCCTACCTGGAGAGTCCATGCACTGTCATCCGTCATGTTTTACAGAACTTGCTGCTCTTGCTGATTCTGTGACTCTTGTAGCCTATGTCACTGTCTGCTTTCTGCTGCCTTGGGCCACTTTGAACTGTGTTGCTCCTCTCCCTTTTTCCTGGTCTCATCAGGATGTCCTTGGTCTCCTGTAGTATGGCGCTGACAGTCATCAGCTTTGGAGCAGCCAGACACTAGGGGCTAGAAGCTCAGCCCTGCCACATGCAGACCAGTTTTGTGTTCTAGGGAGGCTGTGTTTTCTCTGTGATGGTTTCCTCTGCTGGGAAAGGGAACAATAGTACTTAATCATAGGGCTGTTGGGAGAAGTAGAGAAAGATTTGCATGTTTATTATCTCTCCAGTAGTGCCTCTGAATGACTGCATGGTGGAGAGAGCTGACCACTCTCCAAGGCCACTGGCTGTCTCTCGGCAGTAGCTCCAGGAGCACGGTCCCTGCCCACAGCCACGGGCCTTGTAGAGGGGGCAGGGAGAGTTACCTCCAGGAATATCTAGCGAGGCATCAACCGACTGCAGCCAGGCGGCCTATCCTGAGGTTACCCAAGTCTAGACTGCACACCATACTTCTTTTAACTACTCTGTGCTCGCTTTTCAGGCCAAAAGGCACTTTTAAAGCTGTTTTACCTCCATGCCTTCTACAATTTTCCTTATCATGCCATCCTTAGGCTCCTCAGGTTTTTCCAGCTTGTTAGTCATGCATCGCCCTTCCCAAATTATACATGTTTATATACCCTTCGCAAGAAGTGAGACAAAGTAGCCCCTCATACTCACCACCGCCAAAAAGCTTTATTAAAACTTTTTTGAGCCAGGCATAGTGGTGCAGCCTGTAATCCTAGCACTCAAGAAGGCTGAGGCAAGAGGATCACAAGTTCAAGCCCACCCTGGGCAACTTACTGGTTTAGCAAGACCTTGTCTCAAAATAAAAAAAAGAATCAAGAGCTAAGGATGTAGTTCAATGTACATCGAGCATTGGATTCAATCCCAAGTGCTGAAAAAAATTTTTGATGTGGTATCACTAGACCTTCTACATAAGTAGTTAGCCATTGCTCCAATCTTGGGCTATTCTAAGTGAAAAGCTTCCTACCCAAACTCACTCTTTACAATAGATACCTGAATTAATACTGTCATCACAGGGGAGAAGTCCTGATATCATCAGAAATCTTTTCCAGTGCCAGTGCCAGTGCCAGTGTCAGACAAGTTATTAACTGGACATCATTGCAGATTTTGAGATGTGGATCATTCATTTATTCTCCTGTCTACTTTTAACTAATAACTAGGGAGATAATGAAGAACCTGATGTGGGTATTATTTTTTATTCCTTGGTGGAAAGTTCCAGTTAACCTAAAGTGCAGGCTTCTGAAATATGTTGATGAATACACTACAGCTTTGTCCTCAGCCCAGGGAAACCCTTGTACTTTCCTCTGAATTTTCACCTTGAGAATCGCCTGTGGAAAAAGTGCTGTAGCTTATTCATTCCTTCAACAAATATTGGTTGAGCATCTACTTTGTGCTTTGTACTATTCTAGATGTCAAAGATATGGGTGTGAACAAAACAGGCAAAAACTCCTTGCCCTTCTGTTGCAAAGTGTGTAGTTTGCAAGAAGGTAATAAGAATAATGGAGAAAAATTAAGTATGGTAAGAGGGGCAAGTAACAAGGGGTGGAGATCAGGGAAGGCCTTGTTATGAATGTGCATTTGGAAAAGACATGCAGGAAGTAAGAGTGTGGATCATGCAGAGATCTGAAAGAAGAGTACTCCAGGTCCTGGGGTGAGGACCTGCTTGGGTTCCACAGGACAGCAAGAAGCCAGTGGGACTGCCATGAAATGAGTGCAGGTACACAAAAGGCAGAGAGAATACTTGGAACAGAGATTAGCGGCAGGGTAGCACCACTCAATCAGGGCTGTGGGCCTTGCCAGGAGGCGGGCTTTTTGTCTGAGTGGAATGTAGAGCCACCGGCAAGCCACTGGTGAGTTTGAACAGAGGAGTGACCTGGCTTGACTCTTGCACTGAGTGGAGGACTCTGACTAGAGAGTGAAGCTGGAGGCAGACACAGAGGACAGGAGGCTGTTACCCGAGTCCAAGGAGACGATCATGGTCAGGTTCAGGGTAGCAGCACGGGGTAGGGGCACGCACATCTGGTAATGTCCTAGGGATAGAATTCTGAGACTTTCAATACTCCCTGGAGAAATTAGGAAGTGAGAGACTAAAAGTGACCCAAGATGGTAGAAATGGAAAGGGGTCTCAGGAGAAGGAGTGGAAAGGTCAGCATGTCCATTGGGTATCCATGTAGAGAAGTCAAGAAAGCCATTGCCTGGTCAGAGCCAGAGTTCAACAGAGAGGTCCAAGGACAGAGTGAACCGTGAGGGCCTACAGCTCATGCTCATGCTGGTGAAAGTTCAGCGGCATCAAGCAAGGGTGGGGGTAAAGCAGAGAGGGGTGCAAGGACAGGATACCAGAAGACTCTCACATCTAAAGATCAGGGCAAGGAAGAGGAGCAGCCAGCAGACAAGATGAAAGCAGCAGCCAGGGAGGAAAAGGAAAATCCAGTTTCCTGAAAGCCAAGTGGAGAAGTATTTCAAAGAGACAGGAGTGTGTGTCCCGTGCTGCTGATCATGATGGAGCGGATTGATTGTCAGATTCAGCAGTGGGAGGTCTTCACAAGAAAGTTTCCACCAAGCAGCAGTTGGATTGGAGGGACAAAATTAGGTGGAAAGAGACTGTTGCTACTTGAATATGGTTCTCAGAGTTGGTAAAAAATGCAGGCTCTAATGGTTATCAAGAAATCAACCAATGACAAATGCTGGAGGGACTGTGAGGAAAAAGGAACACTTCTCCACTGATGGTGGGAGTATAGACTGGTGCAACCACTGTGGAAATCAGTGTGGAGATTCCTTAAAAAACTTGAGTTGGAGGTCCCATTTGACCCAGCTATTCTTCTACTGGTATCTTTCCAGAAGCATTAAAAACATTGTACCACAACAATATATATGCACCCATGTGTATAGAAGCACAATTTGAAATAGCTAGATTTTGGAAACAACTCAAATGCCCATCAACCAAGGAATGCATAAAAAAGATGAAATGTTTTTATACAGTGGAATACTACTCAGCCATAAATAAGGATAAACTCAAGGCTTTTGAAAGTAAATGGATGCAACTAGAGACCATACTCATAAGTGAAATAAATCAGACTTGTATATGTAAACATCATATTGTCTCCCTAGTGTGAGAAGCTGAAAGAAAAAAAATATATATAAAAGATAGTTAAGATAGTTACACTACGAATTTCTCTCAGTTCATTGAAAAGAAAGGTTTGTGCTAATATTGTTTCAACAGTTAAATGCTGATATCTTGTACTCTGAGTAACTAATTTAAAAGTAACAATAGACAATGTATTAACCATTGTTATCCTCTAATTATCTTGTTTTGAAATTTTGTTTTATTTTTTTCTTTCTCTTTAAAATAAAAAAATTCAAAAAAATAGGAAAGGAAAGAAAAACAGGCTCCGAGGCTCCATTCCAGACCTCTAAATCAGAAACTGCACTAATAAGATGCCCAGGGGATTCATATGTGCCAAGGAGTTTCAGATGCCTTGGTAGAGATAGTCCTTTCCTTATAAAGAGAAGAACAGCAGGGCAAGACCTGAGAGGGGAGCAAGGACCCCAAGAGGTTTCGTTGTTATTGTTTATTTGTTTCTAAATATAAAGGGGAAAGAAAGAGTGGTTATAGGCAGGGATGTGGCCACCCTGTAGGCAGCCTGCTTGGCAATTCCAGCCAGCCAGGCTCAAAATGTCCCTTCAATGCCATGGTCCCACTCCTGACCAAGTGGTTCTCAGAATCCCCATCCTAGGGTGGGGTGAATCACTCCTTCCCTTCTCTGGCTCGAGGAGAAGGTGCTGAAACTGCCGAGTCTTGCTTAGAAGTTGCTCTTTCCTTTCCTTGCAGGTCTGGAGGGGGGGCGCGCCTTCTTCAATGCAGTCAAAGAAGGAGACACAGTGATATTCGCCAGTGATGATGAGCAGGACCGCATCCTGTGGGTCCAAGCCATGTACCGGGCCACTGGGCAGTCGCACAAGCCCGTGCCCCCAACCCAGGTCCAGAAGCTCAACGCCAAGGGAGGGAACGTGCCTCAGTTGGATGCCCCCATCTCACAATTCTGTAAGTAAATATGACATTTCTTTAAAATGTAGCTCCACAGAGTAAAGCAGATCTTCCAGAGTTGGATGAGAAAAAGTAGTTACTTTTATATTTAAGATTCATAAAACCATATTTGCTGGAAACATACAGGGAATTCAGGGTGAAAGGTGGGACAGAGTGATAGATGAAAGTTATTTTAAAGTGCAATACTTGACATTCTGCACCAAGGATTACACAAAGGAAAGTGTATTTTATGTGTGTTTCTCCTTGTTTTGGTGACAGTTTGGAATTCACAGCCAAATATGTACTTGTTTGAATCCTTCAAGTCAGTAGATTATGCATGTCATTGCTTCATTTCTTCCTATTAAATGTAATTTTAAAATAGTGTTGATTTGAAATAAACGCAAATCTGCAGTTTAGAACCACTTAAAAATAAATGATGACATTATCACACGCACTGGAAAAAAGTACCTAAAATCCCATTCCTAGCTAAAAGATCAGATACCCAGAAATGAAACCATCTCCTTAAACAGCCACAGTGAATATCACAGTTTCTTCTCCTCCCACCTCTGCCTGTTTACTTTTTTGTCCCTTTGTCCATCTTCTTGCTACGTAGGAATGACTTTCTCTCCCAACACTTCTGATCCACAGGATAAGGTGAAAGCCAGTATATGCTTGGAGATAATTTACTAAAACAAATTAAAATGCAGACATAAGTCATGAAATCAAGCAAACACTCATCCTCGATAGACATACTTGTATTACCCTGAATATCAACTCACCCAGGTTAACTGAGAGGTATGAGCCATTTTAGCAAGTAGTCATGATGACCCCTTACTTTAGTTTGGAATCTACTAAATTGATCTGGGTCACCAAGCACCTGTCTAGAAATGAGACAGACTAAGATTGAAGACACATGAGGGCACTACTCTCTGACCATCTGCATCCCACTGGAAGAGTCGAGGTAGCAAATGAGTCAACCCAGATATCACATGGCTTCAGATACTGATGAATCCCATAGAGAGGGTCATGTAGTGGTGAATGAATGGAGAAACACAACAGTAGACAAACAGATGATCAAGAAAGGCTTCTCTGACTTATAACCAAATTCCAAGAATCTTGTCTTCCAAATTTGTCTCCTGAGCAAAGAGAACTGCAGAGAAGGGAAAGCAAATGAAAGACCCCAAAGCAGAAACTCAGTGTCCTGCAAAGTATCTTCAATCTCCCCTCTGCAGATCGTAGACAAAACATAGATATAGACAGTATCATTTTGCAGCTCTAGCAACTAACTAGAGATCAATTCTCTTTTAAATAAATTCAGCAGCTACTGTGTCCATTTCTGTCCAGCCTGTGCTTTTTTGCCTTGAAGTACCCTTTATGGTTGAAAAATACAACTCTTCTTACATACAAACCGCATTGGGTGCTGGTGTTTTCTTAAAGGAAAATGCATTTTTTGGTGGAAACTTATAAACAATCACATAATCACAGTGGCTTTCTACACATAAAATTATGAAAGGCTGAGGCAGTCCCTGGGGTGAGAATTGGGGGCAAAAGGACAGCCCTTCTCTATGACCATCACTAAGGCATCATCCACCCTCCTGTCTTCTCTGTCTTCTGACATCTAGGTTAATCTGAGACCAATAAAGACAGCAGCAGTCATTCACTGAGATAAAACCTACCCAATATTCATTTTCTCTAAATCAAAACACCTGTATAAGGAATTCCTCCTGTCACCCTCCCTCATGGCTTTTTTATAATACACTTGGAAACCACGCATCATATCCACCTGAAATGCAATCATTCTTGCATGAGAAAAATGTTAATTATAATCACCATCCACTCAACCTCATAAAGCATATATCTCAGGTGATATTTGGAAAACACTGGCCTTATTTCCAAATAATCTCCAATTCTTCTGAGGTCATCTCACTTTGCATTCAGTGTCTGTTCTGTCATCTGCCCAGATTAGGAAGATCAACATGGCTTGTGATTGGCACAATTTTGCTCACTAGATAGAGAAGAAGAAAGAGCGGGTAAAATTAAAGGGAGACAGGCAAGGATGTGTTCAGTGATACAGTATTTAGGTAGCACATGCCAGGCCCTAGTTCAACCCCTCATGTCAAAAAAAAAGAGCAGAAATGCTGTTGAACAGGGCGGTGCGATTCTTCATGAAAATGCAGAGGTGCTCTTGACGGAGATTGCCTCTGTGGGTAGGATTTATGTAGTTATGAAATTTAAATGCTAGCTATTAGGTATCAGCAAAAGACTCAAATATACACACCTTGATTGGGAACTTTTACGAAATGGGGCATCCAGCAAAATCCTCAAGGTCAGAATTTGAGGAATAAATAGTATCATCCTTAGAGAGAACACGAAGTGGTCTGAGAGATGAGAGATAATACATGCCCCTGGGATTTATCAGAATTTATCTGGCAGTGATTCTTTGAACTGTGCCCAGGAATGGGCTTTCTCTGAAGAATATGAGGCCTTATCACATCGACCTAGTTCTAGAAGATGAAGGTCAAAATGCTCAGTCATGTCGGTTGTAGATTACAGGAGGCTGCTTTCTCAGCCATGAATAGGAACATACCATCGAGTTGTATATTATCCAGTCTGCCCAACTGTGCAGGTGGCCCTGTATTAAATGATAGTCCTGCCCCTGAGCTTCAGTCCAGTAATACTGATCTCAGTAGTCCACAGTTACTTCATCAGCCCAAAGACAGAACCTCAGCACTGCCTCAGATTCTGTCTATTGCTGGCTTTGGCACTTAGTAAAAACTGCAGCCACGCTACCAGCGTCTGTTCCCATAATTTAGAAACCATCCCGGGAAACCAGTCAGGATTAAAGCAGTCCACCCTTCCAGTGAGTATTTGCATTTGGGAATAGACAAAATCCAGGAGAGTAACAGAGGGCCAGGGATGAATTGCACATTCCACTCCACAGTACTTCGGGGTATGCATAACAAACACGCACGCATGCACATACGCGCACATGGTGGCAAGGGCGAGGGATGTATCAAAAATTTTAGGGGCATATGCTGTAGAATAGTGGTTAGTTCACAGATTACTTCACAAGTGGTTTTACTTAAATTCAGCCATCACTATTAAACAGATCAATCTCTGAATGGGTAATTCAATGAAACCCATTGTCAATTCCTGCTTACAATGACTAACTCATCACTTGGGACTTCCCTAATTTGAACACTGAAAGTCCTGTGTCCTGGTCCTGGGAAAACCAGGTTGCGTCAGTCACCCAGTTCTACAAAGCAATAAAAATGAACAATATTCATAACACAGTACCAAATAGCAAATTTGGTCCTTCACTTCCTTTTGGTTCATTTGTTTAAGTTACAGCACAAAAATCAATCACAGATTCTCTAGCTAGCAAAAAAGGGTTTTAAAAAATCAAGTATTGCATTTTAAAAAGGTTTCTTTGACTTCCAAAAGGTAAGGGTTATTTTAAAATTCTTTACTCTGCACACATCTCATTAAATCCTGTGTTTGAATATTTTGACAACAGCATTTCAATGATTTAACTGTCACCGTTCTATTAGTATTTACACAGCCAAGGGAGGCTAAGGAAGAGTAAGCAGCAACATATAAATTTTGGGGGGTAGAGAAGAATAAACACTCTGATCTTGTCATGTTGCTGTCTGTTCCAGGGAAACTTGAGAATGGAATATTTTTTAGTTTGGGAAACTTGGGAGTAATTGTGAGTTGGTTTGGATCTCTAAATTCAGTTTAACGGACTCCTCGATGCAGTTTGTATTTTTTACAATTTCAAAATGAAAAGACACATCTAAGAAAGAATTGAGTGGAGTATTTATATGGAATTGTAAAACTGGAAAAAAAAATAGATCCTGCTATTCATTAGTTTGTGTGTGACTCTACAAAGATTTTGGGAGGGTTCCCTCAACTTTTAAAACTATTTTTGTTCTCTTGTGGTTTTTTTGGTGTGTGTTGTTGATTTAATTTTTTTCCTTTTCAGTTAAAATTTTAAAGATTAAGTTGGTACCTAGTTACTCAACTTTTTCAAATAAATACTTGCAATTCTCCAATCTTTAAGGCCACTGTTGCCCATATTGGAAACATCCAAATTTACAGTTGAGTTTTACCGAGTTTTATATTGCCATAATTTATTTTGTCAGGTGGCCTCTCACTGGGTCACATTATCTCTGTCTATTGTGCATTAGTGGAACAGTAAAAATCCATACCTTAATTCTCATTTGGAATGAGATGGGGAGAAATGGGGTATTTTAAGCTTTAACACTTGGTCAATGATTATTTGACATATTGCTTATAGCGAGTCATTTTAAAGTCCATTTCTTAACTAATAATACCATGGATTCCCCAAAGTTGGATGTTTCTGAAAATTGTTCTAATTTTGCCAATATTTAACTCTTCAATAGCTAGGGGGATTCTGGTTACTATTGGTTTGGGGGGTTGTTTTGTTTTTCTTTTGTTTTGTTTGAAGTTTTCTTGTTCAATCTTTGCTCGAACCCAAGAACTTTAGCTGCTAGGTTAGAGCTCCTGTCTGCTTTCCTGAGCCTTGTTGCTAGTCTTTATGTTATTCTGGTTTGTTCCTTCTTACCCTGCTAACTTCTAGCTGGACTGAAGGGTAAGTGCTCCCCCATAGCTAGCACAGCTCAGATAATCAGACCAGATTATCTGACACCTGCAATGTGCTTTCCCCCTCCTCTTAAATCTTCCTCATGTCTAGACTTTGTAGTAAAACTTTTCATGTTATTTTCCTGACCTCAGGTTTGAAATGTAAGCTTCCATACTGAAACTAGGATGCATGTGATGTGTGCATAATTGCCTCCTCTCCTTGGCTTTCATATTGGCATCAAATGATCCTCTGAGTAAAGCCAACCATGAACATCTCCTAATTGTTTCATTCCAAGAATATTAATTAACATCACAACGAAATGGCAGTTAAGGCCTTCGTTTCATGGAATTCACAGCTACCTGACTGCTTAATGCCTGAAAACAGATCATTTTGCACTCGGATGATGTGTTATTGTTATTGTTGTTGTTGTTTCCTTTCCCATTCCAAAGATTAGAATGGTCAGTTTATGATGTGTGCTGATGGTGGTTACCTTAACAAATAGAAAAGTGGGGTAGGAAACCTGAAGAGTTTAACTGAGCAGGACTAAAAGAAATTGTGAAATACAATTAATAAAGTAAGTGCATTATTTGAACACTGGAGAATTCACTTGACCAGGCTTGAGAGTTTGCTCTCAGATAATGTCCAACAGATGACTGCTTTTGAAAAGGGGAGCTTTAGTACATGGGACTACCAGATACAAAAGCATCAAAGTAAGAGGTGAGTGAATCCCTGTGCCTTCTTCACAAATATTTTGGATTCTCAATCTCACAGTGAGAAGGAGGGGATAACCTCTGATCTTAAATGTCATTCTGCTACTCTCTCAAGAACAATGACAACAATAACTTTGTCAAATCATTTGTATTTGTATTAATTTTTCTAAACGTCAGTCTGTAAGAGGAAAAGGAGACTTTAAAACTTCAGAAAAATCTCTCTTTAATATTTATTAATAAAAGAAAGCATACAATTCTTTTATTCATCTAGGAAAAAGCTACCCACCAAAAAATGTGTAGCAGGAAGTATGGACATTAGAGGGAGTGAGAGAAAAGTGGTCAAGAGAGCAGGCAAATATGTATTTGAATATTCTGAATGCAAATTTTGAGGAAGTAGGTCATATCATTTCTCCTGACCATTTAACAACAGCCTTTCTTCTAATTTGGTTTCTTTCTTTAATTTTCTTTTTTCTCCTTTTCTTTCTTTTTTCTTTTATTTTGCATAAGTGTACTCCTGGCTAGCAGACAGACCTTTTTCACCATCAAAGCAAATACTTAATTTAACTTTATTTTCATTTGAATGTCTGGCGAGGCATTTTTAAAAGCTTACCATAGAATGTGAACTTAGTGGGAATTTAGGAATTTGCTAAACTTTTTTTTTTTTCAAGAATGAAAGGATGGATGAGTAGATGACTGAATGAGTGAATTTACTATATTTGCACAATGCATTGCTATCCTAGTAGATTTTTAAATAGTTGTTTGCCTTAATTCCTTTCTATAGTTCTATCTAATGAGATTTTCGCTGTATCTTCTTGTATTGTCAACTTGCAGTTGCTACGTTGCAAGAATGCAATATCAAAGAATTAATTCAATATCAACTTAATTTGCATGGCCCAAAACCAGACTGTAAATCACATTTCCCCCTCATAAAAGTAAACGTCTTTTTAAAAGGATAGGCTCTTATAGTCAAGTCCAAATTTTTCCAAACATCGTGATATGATCTAAATAAACATTAAATGAATATTCATTTCTTAATTAAATACTTCAGACACATTTAACATGTCATTCACTAATCAGTTGAGTATTTTCAAGTCCTATAGTGATTTACAGTATGATACATCATTTATTAGTCAAATGTAGAAAATGTATTTTTTTCATGTAGGGAACATAAAATTAATTATTTGGATATGTAACAATTTTACAGCAGGGAAACTTACAAATTACTTACTTGATTTGAGATCCTTGACAAAATCTCAGTTGTGATTTTTTACTCAAAGCAACTGTCTTACAAAGAATTATCCAAATTAATATGGAAATAAACATCCCATGTTTCCCCCCTGGGGTGCATTGCCATAGTAGTTTTTGACTCAAGATTTCTTCAGAGTGCGGCACAGTCCTTGATAACTTCCAAAGCAGCCGTCATCTCCTGGCCATTCAGATGAGCTTGGCTGGGTTGGAGGGACGCAAAGGAAGTAAGCCGCTTCTCAATTAAGTGGTCCGCTTTGAGCCGCAGGGTAGCAGGCATGGGAGGGCCAGTCTTCTGTTTGCTGGGCACAGCTCAGGCAGGTCACAGCATCCCCTGATGACTTGACTATGCCAAGAAAAACTTCTAGAAAAATCTGTAAACAGCCAGCTGCCATCAATCATTGTCATTTCTTTATTTCATGTCTTCTGATGAGGCTGACTACTGTCATTGTGCGTTATTGTCCAAACCATACATTCACTCTTGTACTGTCAAGCAGATATGACAAGCACACATTTTCCATAGAAGAAGGATACAAAGTCACCTTTTAATTTGCAGTTTGGGTTCACAGATGACTTTGGAGCTACATTAGCTATTCTCTTGCCTCTAGCATCCATCAGAGCTAACAACAACCCTAACTGTGTTTGAAGTTTCAGTGATAAAACAGCTACTTCTAGCTTATTATAGAAGGGATTCATGAGAGAAAAGAGCCTCTTCCAGAAAATTTGTTAACAATACAGTCATGATCATTTCTAACTG
>RJWT010020217.1:0-18048 GCA_004365215.1 Cuniculus paca
TCTTTGTGATGGTGTGGTATAAAGTCTCCCACTAGGAATATATTGGATACTGTCTGCCCTTTTGTGTCAAGTATCATTTGTTTTATGAAAGCAAATGTGCTGATATTTTTTGGTTTGATGCCTACCTTGTCAGGTAAGTCTATAGCTATTCCTACTTGCTTTCAGACTCCAGCAGTTTGGAGAATCATTTTCTCTCTTGGCACTTTCAGTCTACATTTGTCTTTGTGGATGAGGTACTTTTCTTGCATAAAACATGGGTGAGTCTTGATTTTGAACCATTTTGTCAAATTGTGTCATTTAATTAGAGAGTTAAGACCATTTACATTGAGTTATTGAAACATATTTACAAATTCCTGCAATTCTGTTGTTTTCCTGGTATTTGATTCATTTATGTAGCTCATATATTTATCTTTTCTCCCACTGCTCTTTCTCTTTGTCTCATAAGGGTTGTCATCTTGGTCTATATTTAGGATTCCCTTAAAAGTTTTTTGCAATGCTGGTTTGGTGATCATGGATTTCTCTTGTTCATATTATCATGGAAATCATGGAAGTTTTTTATTCCTCCTTTGATTTTGAAGGACAGCTTCATAGGCACACTTGCTGAATTGGAAGTATTTTTCTTTCAGAGTTTGAAAGATTTTTTTCAATCACTCCTGGCCTTTAAAATTGCTATTACAAAATCTGTTATTACAATGGGTGGGCAATTATAAGCGATTTGCTGACTCTAACAGTTTTTAAAACATTTTCTTCTGAGTTTCTGGCTTTTCAGTTATGTCATAGAAAGGTCCCTTTCTTATCATCTACTTAGGAATCTAAATATCTCTTTCATCTGGATAACTATCTCGTCCCCCAGTTTGGGAAGTTTTCTTTGATGACTTCAAGGAATAGACTTTTAAAGACTTTAGTCTGTACTAATCCAATGAGCCTTATTTCTTTTATATTTATCCAGGAACTCTTGTATATTCCATTAACTACTTCTCAAGCATATCTCTTTGACCTATCTGAATACCATAGCATTTCTACTTTGACTTCAGCTCCTGTTGTTTTTTTTCCTGATTGATATTTTCTGCTACCTCAACTTTCAAGTTATTTTGTTTTTTAGTTTTCTTTACCGAAGAGTCCATTTCTACATTTTCTGCTTGATTCTATTTTAGAATTTCTCTTTCTAAAGTGATCTTTCATATTTTTCATGGTCTTCCTTCATTCAGTTACTTGTCACTTTTCTGATGTCATTGACTATTTTAACTATCAGCTTTTAATTTTTTTCCCTGAAATTCATTCACTTCAGAATCTGCAGGATTAGCTTTTGGAGAGCTGTGTAGTTTTGGAGGCATCCTGTTGCCTAGCTTTAGAATTTATTGATATTTTTTGTTTTGAGTTTTGCAGCATAGCTGGAAAGCAAAATGTCTCTTCTGGTATCATGTGGGGTTCTTCTTCACAAGCCTCTTTCTTCTTGTAGTGTACCCTGGTTGTGGGTATGCCCCTTGTGAGAGTTCCCCCTCACCCTGCTCTGGGTGTAGGATCAGTGTGGAGGGCTACCATGAGGAAAAGAGCAAACAGCAGTAAAGCCAACACTAAGAACTAACCACAGATTATCTGATCCTTAGTAGCTTGATTGAAAAGGCTCTGCTATTTCACTAATCTAGCAAAAGATGAAGAGTTTAATATTGTAAATTAGAATTGGGGAAAAAAGAGTTTTAAGGATATTCAGAGAATAAAAATAAAGAACAATTTAATAAGAAAGGGGAAAGAAGGCAGAAATAAAACATGGACATGAAAAGAAAAGAGAATAGAAGAGAATAAAAATGAAAGGTAAGAGAAGAAAAAGCGATCATATCCAATTTTTTATTAAATCATCAAATAAATTTATATATTCTTAAGGACCAACTGTTGGTGTGAGGATATATGAAAAAAATGAGGCAAGGTGTGATGATATCAAAGCAGAACACTAATACAGCTTTGTACAAATACATGATAAAAAGGCTGACCCTTACCAGTCAAATTAGATCAGAGGGCAAAAAGCTAAAACATGAGAGGAGTTCAAGGTGGGGCAAGTGTTGACATGAATGAGTACCCCTGAAGTTTCTTCTTTGCGTTATCTTTACCTTGCTATGTTCAGGACACTCAGGTTCAATGGTGAAGAATTTTCTCTGCTTCCTTCAGTGGGTGTTAGGTCAAGGTTCCCAGCCATGACATGACAGGACATTCTACCCTGTCCTTTGCTCTCTGTCTCTGGAGCTTTTGGTGCTGATGTTTCAGCGTGGCTAGACCTCCATCATTTCACTTATTTCTGGGGTCAGGAAGGATGTCTTCTCAGCTAATGTGGGGTATTTCTCTTCATCTCTAGTGCCCACTGGTCACAGCTTCTGTGATGCCTTAACTTTCTCTCTGGCCCTTACTTCCTACTATGCCTACTGCTGTGGAGCCAGAAGCCAGAGCCTAGATTGTCCCTCTGTCACTGGCCTGTTGTAGCCCTGATTTGGTCCTGTTCTGACACTCTCTTCCCTGTGGCTCCACATGGCTAGATGTCACAAAGACAAAAGCCAGAGTGTAGGCTGTCTCATTCTCTCTGCCAGCAGCTGGTGCCACATCTGGCTCTGCCACAATCCTGCAAATTTCAGTGCGGTCTGGGGCTTTTGGGCACCTATGAATGGGGAGACCCTCCTCTATCATTATCTGTGAGTCTTGGCTGGGAAACAGCTGGAGAACCACTTTGCTGAGCTGGCACTCAGAGTGATGGTGACTGAAGTGCACTCCTGGTGGCCTTAAACTCCCTGGCACTTCTGCAAAAAGTTGTGTACATTTCACAGAATGGCTTGATCTCCTGTGCTGGGAGTGGAACCCCCAATGGGAAGCACTTTGCTGGTACTGTCTCAGTCTTACACAATGTCCTGGGCAAGAATCAAGTGGCTTGGCCTGCACTGAGGGTGATGGCAACAGAGGTGAGCACGCAGGTGTTCTGACTGTGTTTCTCCCTCTGAAAGCTTTAGTGCTCCATCTCCAGACTTGGGCCAGAAGCACAGTTCAAGCTGAGGCCATGGCTTTGCTGGTAATTTGATCTCCTGCCTTGCACTTTCTGGCTCTTTTGTTTCAATTGTACTCCATCGGTTGGGATGTCTACCGACTCAGGTAACTGCACTCCAACTGACTTGGGTTTTCTAGCCACTGTGTTTGAGTTCTGCTTCCTCTGTGCCACCATGATCCAGACTCCCAAAGTCATGAATTGGTATGTTTGGCTGCTACACTGGATCACAATAGCATTATGGTTTAGGGAAAAAATGTCAATTTTGCAATTTTATACAGTGGATGATTCCATTTCTGTAATATTGGTAAATGAAAAACCAAAAATAAATCTATAGAGAAAACAGAATAAATTAGTGATTGCCAGAGGACAGAGACAGGGGTTGCTTGGGAAGAATGGGTACAAATAAGAGATCTTTCAAGGAAATTGTTTCATGGTGATAAATATTTCCACATCTTAATGATACTTGGGATTATACAACTACTTGGAATAAAATTGTATAGAATTGCATGTGTACATATAGATTAATGCAAGTATTTTTAAAAGATAAAAGCTGAATAATGTCTATTGTTCAGTTAATAATAATATATCAAAGTTCATTTTCTGTTTTTGATATTATGTTATATTAAGGCATCACCACTAGAACAAGTTAGGTAAAGAACATGAGATTGTGTTCAATTTTTGAAATTTCCCCTAAATCTATAATTAGTCAAAAGTAAAACAAAAATGTAAGTGGATACTATTGGGAAACTTTCTGATTTTCTATTGAGTAGGTTGCATTTTTAAACATAGTGGGTGAAACTGAACAAATTTCTTTACTAAAGTTTGCTCTGGGTTTATAGAAGGTACTACATATTTCTGTATGAAGTATTTCATCACTGCTACATCTGGAGACACTAAATTGTTCCCCAGGAATAATGTTGCCAATCCAGTAAATATCACTTAGATTATGTGACAAATTACAGTTCAAATTCTAACCACT
This sequence comes from Cuniculus paca, assembly GCA_004365215.1. NCBI lineage: Eukaryota > Metazoa > Chordata > Mammalia > Rodentia > Cuniculidae > Cuniculus > Cuniculus paca. The sequence goes on from RJWT010020217.1 coordinate 4,005, forward strand.
GTGACTTATTAACTGTTATTACTTAACAGAAGGGCAATTTCCTGTATAAACTTGTTCCTTATCATACTTTACCCACAATGCCACAGAAAACTCTTTTTAAATAGCTATGTATGTTCCCTGTTTCATGACTCTCCAATACCTTGTATTTCCTTGAGTCATTTTACATTATCTAAAGTCATTTGTTAGAAAACTCTATATGGTGCGTTATTTTTTACTCATTTGCCTAATTCTTTACATTTCCTTGGTTTCTTAGAAAATTTTCCATAATTTTAGTTGATTTAGTTTCTAATTTCTTCCCATTATTGAATTGTCACCCAAGTGAAGAATTTTAGGATGATCTCGAAGTCCTCTTTCTCTACCACACATTTCCACAATCAAATATTTTGGTTCTGTCTATGAAGATCTCTAAAATATCTTTCCTTTCATATTTACTCAGATGGCAATGTCCTTCATGCTGTTATCACAATTCTACAGAGTGTCTGCAGTTTTGACCTATCTCATTCATTTATGCCATCTTTCTGACATAAAAAATAATCATGTTACCTCTTGCTTTGTGTTCTTCAAACTTGCGCAATATCTATTTTGTTTCTTTAGCTGTAAGCTCTCAACTGGAGTTTCATTCCACATAACAAATTAACTAAAGAGAGACCCCTTATCAGAAAGAGCATAATACCAAGGCTTTCTAAATGTCCTAACAGAAAATCAGCTTTTCTACCTGCATGCTTAGAATGTAAAATATGAGTAACTGTTCCATCAAGGGTAGCGAATACCATCACTCGAGCCTCTAGTCAAACCATTTGCAACTAATTGGATGATGCAGTACTTGCCAGAAGCTTGGTCAGGAATCTAATGGCTGAGAGAGTGGAGCATGTTCAGTAAACTCTATTCCTGTACTAAGTTTAACCACACATGCAATGTACTTGGTGTACACTAGATTAGCTTCTCTGTGGAAATAAAAGCACTGTGATTTGTTCTTATGGGCACAGTTTTTAAAAAAGAGGACTCCATTCATAGAAGGTAACACTAATTTATACAATATTTCTTTTCCCTCAAAAAAAACACAGCTAGGGAAGGTACAGACTACTTAACTTTCACCATCAATTAAAGTCACATTAGCCCTGGAGAAACAGTGCTGTAAGACAAACTTGATTTAGCCAGAATATTTTGGATATTATACTAATTAATGCAGTACTCTGCTTTAGGATAAAATATAATCGTTTCTTAATGATGACAAAAATATTCTATGTAAAATTCTCTTACTTTCTAAGTTTATTGATTCAAGAGTTTCTGATATTATGTTAATTTATACTTGTTACTATTTTAACAGATTTACCTTAGATATTTCCAAAAACCAAAGTCCTTTATGAAGATTGTGTGTCTTGAGTTTTGAGAATAACAACATATCTATAAAATCAAGGTTTGATTTTCCTACTCTCATAAACTCAAATTAACATTATCTTCATTGAAAAACAACTTGATTTCCCACCTTTCTATTTTGATCATTGGCCCAATATTGTTTTAAGAGCCCAGGAGTATGGGTTTGGTTTTTAATTTTCAATAAGGCCTTGGTTTTGGTTTGTTTTATTTTTTGCTATTGCCTCTATAAAATGTCATTCACATACATCCTTTTGTCAGTTTTAACATTTATCACTCTGGTTAGGTTTAATTAACTGGATTTCTGTCAGAATCCCCCAACAAATCTATGTACTTTCAGAGGTGCTCCCATTCCAATTTTATTCTGTTTTCAGCATAGTCTTTGAGTGGAAACGTTGCTTTAATCATATATTCTTTCCAAACTTTCAGGTATGAACCCTATTTTTTCAATGCTTTTCTAACAATAGTTATCACAATCACCAGGCCAGTTACAGTCATGTTAGAACATTTTTATTTGGATCTTCCACTTTCAGGAGTATTCATTTCGGCTAGTTTTCTATGTTCTTTAAGTCCAGTGAATATTTTTGAAGAAATAAAATCTGTGGCAAAATAATATATCTGTGGTAAAAGCAATATCCAAGAATAGGGAATAAGAAAGGAAGGGAGGAAGGAAGGAAGGAAGGAAGGAAGGAAGGAAGGAAGGAAGGAAGGATATTACCAGTGTGATTTGAGAATGTTCTTTGTGTGTTTTACTCAGGAAAGAGTTCTATGTGTTAATTTCTTCAGTAGGTAGAAAATAAAGGTAATTTTGATATGACCTTGCACCAAATAGTTGCGTTAACATGTTAAAGCCCATGTCATACTTCCTTATTTTCCACTACATTTTCCATAGTTTTCCCAATCCCATAATCTATTTTGTTCTTCTCACTGGGTGTTGTATTTTTCTAGCCTCTATCCCAGACAGGTGCATTTTTAACTCAGTCCAATCCATCTGACCAGGTTTTCCAACTTGAAATTATAGTTTTCCCATCAATTTCTGTGGAATTTTGTCAAAACATATCATGATATGCTATTTTCATTCCTTTTTTATATAACTCTTAAAAGTGACATGTCTTGATAACTTCGCCACAGTCACCTTAAAGATAAAGCACATTACATAAATCTTTGTATCCATTGCACTACTAGTGCTGGGCACAGTGATAACTCTCACGAAATGTATGATGGATTATGGGTGAATAAATCATTGCGCCAGTGAAAGTGATATGCAAGCCTTGATATTTTACTAGTCTCATACCTAAGCCTTTACATAATCAAAACACTGTCTATTAAAATGATCTATTGCTCTAATTTATTTCTAATGTACAGTACATAATTTCATTTTAATGCACAGCAACTACTTGGTAAATATTAGATTTTCCTGAGAAAGAAGGGAATCAAAGCACAACAGGATTAAAAAAATTTCCAAGATCATATAGTTAATCGGTTTTGTAGCTGAGATCATTCAAATTCAGTACTTATTCCACTGCATTACTCTGATGATCTTTATGCACAATATATATCCAATGGACTGCCTCAGAAATAATATTAAAAAATCAGGCTATATCTAATACTTGAGTGTGCCTCAAAAATTTTTAATTAAATACAGAAAAATTTACACTATTAATATAAATTTTCTACAGTACTCATGCAATATACTTAAAATGCAAGCAATTTTCTCTTTAATTACTATGCTGCTTTTCTTTTGCAAATTTGTGTTCAGTAATCACACTATCCAAATGATACTGTGCGAAAAGTATTTCTATTTTTTTGTAATTTAAAACCTGTACCCTGTGCAAAATTTCCCTACAGTATAAATGTATGAAAATTCAAATATTTTCTATGCATGATGCATGAGCAGTTATAGTAATTAAAACAACTGGCAATGATAATACCAGAGTCTGATAATAGAAGGAAAATGGATCATGACTGACTTTATTTTTGGTTTGTAAAATGCATTATGAAATAATTTATATGGCTATAGCTAGACATATCAGTTTGAAAAAATATTTTAGTCATTGATGCAGTTTTCAACAAATACTGAGTGCCTATTACCTGAAATCTTTATGGTTCCCTTATAGCCTTCATTTAAATAGCACACAGAAGAAAATTTGGTAAATTAACCTAAGCCATATTATTCAGCTTAAAAAATAATGAACTCACTTGCTTATTATTAAATTCAAAGTCACTTTAGTATTGTGAAATAATTGTCATCTTATTTCCTAAAATAATGCTAGGTTATTACAAAAAAAAAGATCCTTTATGGTTTTTTACTGTAAGATTTGTCTATCAAGAAATTAAGCCTTAAATTTAGTCTTAGTTTATCTCTACACTTTTGACTTTCTTGCACAGTGCTTGGTAGTATATAAATTCTTACTGCTGCATCCTTTGCAGGCAATTACTATCTCCTTAAGCACAATCAAAGGAGGTATCCCACTAGGAGTCCCTTTATTGGAGAATGATGCAAAATGGAACCTGGGCTTCGAAGTCAGGTAAACCGAGTTTAAATCTAAATTCTTCAGTTTGTTGACCATGCAAACCTGGGTAACTTAGTGATCCATGGCTGGGCTTCAATCTCCTTGTCTATAAAATGTAAATGTATGTGTTTAGAGCTGTGTGTATATATTTTACTAATACATGATCTACAAATATATGGAAAACACAGATAATGAAAATATTTCTTAGAGTTCTTACAAAGATTGAAGTAAGTACTTAAGATGATTTGTGTTTTAGTAAAATACAAAGAATTACAGGTCTTGGTATCCTTCATTTTCCATTTCTCCTAATTTGTCACTTAATGAATTTCTTCTGTTCTGTCACCATTCCCCACCATGAACTGAATATATTATGTTTTACTTAGTAAGAAGTTAGAAGCTTGTAGTTTACCAGAATTGTATTCAGTCTGTAGAATGTTATACTGAGTGTTTCAGAAAAATCACTCATATTATTAATTACAAATTAGAAGTATATGAATAAATGTAGCATTTAAAAATGAATATGCTGGTGTTTCAGCTTTTACTTCAAGTATAGAATTGAGTTAAACAGATCAGGAAAAACAACTTATGACATGGATCAACCATTACTTTTCAAACTGATTTGTAGGATTTGAGTAAAATACGCCCACAAGAGTCCATAAGTTTCATTTTTACTTAATCAGATCGGTACTATTCTAAAAATATGATGAAAATATCTTGCTTTTATGATGATCAACAAGATTAAAGGTTTAATAAAATAATGTTTTATTTGAACTTACATGTGTATATTTTTACACATACAATAAAAGAAAGACAGTTGTTTTGATTTTAAGGCTTTAAATAATAGTTTCTCACTTTGATCTAAATGTGCTTTCAGGAATATCTTTTTAAAATCATATTTCAAAAGGATGTTTTCCAGTGATTTTTGTGCCAGCATTATGACAAAAACATTAGAGCCAGTGCCTGAAGAAAAGTGAGTGGCTCAGTTTCCATTCATTAACCTAAAAAAAATAAGAAATTATAAGCATTAAAACTGCATAAATAATAATACCATTTTAGCTCTAATTCTGACATAGCTGTTAAGAACAAACCATATGTTATGTTCATATATCTATTAAACATACCCAAATGAGTCTCACTTAGGTGAGATTTCTAAATTATAATTTTTAGATTATGAATACACTGCTGATCAGAATTAAAAACCCCAAATTCCAGAAATATGCATATTCTGCCATATCTTTAGTATTCCAGTGTGAGTAAGCAACAAGCAACCCGTACCATGTGCCCTTTATATCTGAAAGGCCACCTGCCAGCTCGTTCCCATTTTCCCCTGAATGGGTTATCAGATGAATATAAATTAGTACAGTTAGGAGGTTTTCAATAAGAGCTGCATTTCCTACTCCTTTGTAGAACGGGTCAGATGGCAGCACCTCCTTTGACCCTGCCAGTCAGATCCAAAGTCACAAAGTGCAACTCACAAACCATTGTCTCCCAGATGATTATCACACACAGACCAGGCTGGGTGACAATGATTGAGTGTCAATTAGGCCGGTTCAATGCAGCCAGTCCAAATTGTTAGGGATTTTTAAAGCAAAACATGTGTTCCCAATTCCCTTTAATATCCAATTGGCAGAGAGTCCCAGCAAAATCTACTGCACAGGGCGAGTTGTTAATGTGTCTTTCGCAATGGTAACGAGCAGATGTGAAAAGAGCTGGTCAAGAAGGAAAGCACACTATATGCTGAGATTTTACTTAATTGGAACTCTTAGAAGGACTGAAAAAATCTGCAGATAAACTACTGAGATGGTCACCGTCCAACTTTAAAATAACAAAGAAAATTTGGATTGCTGCCATGAAACTGCACCAATTATTAAGAACATTTTCAGTTTAAATAGAATCATACAAAGCTTCTTATTTCTTGTATTTGTGCTGGGGATTGAACCAGCGCCTTTGCACTGAGCTACATCCAGCTCCATTTTTTATTTTTATTTTGAAACAGAGTCTCACCAAGACACTAATTTGCCTAGGTGTTGTTCAAAAGGGCAATATTCCTGTCTCGGCCTCCCAGAGTGCTGGGAACACATCTGTACCAACATGTCCAGTGCTAAAGTTTTGTTTTGCTTTGTTTTGTCTTTTAATGTCAATAATCTTGTCATTTCTTTAGTGTCTATTATTATTTTTTATGTCAAAACATTTCATTGAATGCAACAAAAGTATTAAAATATTTTTTAAAAAATAAAATAGTACGCACTACATTAGCCTAAAGGTCAGAAAATGTCAATAACAAGGATATGGAAAAATAGAAACTGTTGATGGTGATATAACTTATTACAGTCACTTAGGGCAACAATTTACTGCTATTATATAAAATTGAAGATTTGAAAACACTGTAAGTCCAAAATTCCATTTCTCTATGTAGATCATAGAACTCCAGAAACATACACAATTTTCTTATGGGGATTATTAATGATCTAATATTGAAAGAGAAAATTCCAAACTTTATCAACAATATAATAAACAGTGATTTATTAATGTAATAAGTATATTCACCTAAGACAGAAATGAAACTATGTTAATTGTAGCTATATCAGCGTGGGCTAGTCATAAAAACTGACAAAGAAGGTACAATAGTAATTTAGAGAAAAAGAAGAATCAAGTCTTTCACAATGAGTTTAGATCAGCAAACTGTAGCCTTTGGACTAACTCCATACCACTTCCTCCTTTTGTAAACAAAGTTTTATTGAACATGGTGAAGTGGATACATTTGTTTGTGCTGTGTTCCTCCTGGGGGTAACCTGTGATACCTCAGTATTAGAAGATGGTTTTTCTTTCAGTTAGGAACCTAAGTGAAGAAAGGTGTGAATTCCAAAGCAAGAGAAAAAGGAGTTCTTACCAAAGAAATAGAACTGAAATTGGTTTTTCACTAAGGTGGACCTGGTTCTATTCTCCAGATTCAAGTAAAACTCACATGAGATCTTTGCTCTACATTTGTCTAATCAACAAATATTTTTTCTATGAAAGTCATCACAAATTTTCTTCCTCAAAACAGAAAAAAAATTAACTAAAAAAACAACAAAACAAAAGCAACCTGCTGGTTGGGTTTGGCTCTTATATTAATTTGGCTAATACTACATGCTACAATTAATAAATCCAAATGTCATGCATAAGAGTAAAAATAGTTTTAAAAATATTGAGTCACATAGCAGAATTGAGTATTCATAACACATACTGTGTGGACCGTGATGCTGAGAACACTGACTTCCTGCTCTTTTACAGTAGAAGTGTGCTCAACATTGATGAGCTCACAAACAATAAAGAGTAGGTAGAGTCAGCTAGAATGATATTTATAAGTATGGAAAAGAAACAAAATGTGATAATTGTACTTTATAGACCAAAAAATTGGCATTAAAATACAATTAGGAGTTACTTTGATAAAACAGGAGAAAAAGGAATAATAGAGATGATGGTGTACCTTGAAAATAAGAAAGCATGATTAATTTCACTAAATTCTAGAGTACCTTGTCACTTATTTTTGATAAACCTGGTGAATTCCATTAATAAACATGACTTTACGATAGTAAGCAAGGCTAAAATATTAGACATAGTAACAATAATATCCATATTTGTCATAACTCAATTTTCTTAAAACTATTATTACAACAAATAACCTTTCTATTTATTTATGTTTTCTGTTTCAGTTACACATTAAAAGTTTACCATTATATCCCAAGTATCTAAAAGCAATTAAAATGGCCTACATAAATTAATATTGCAAAATATTTGGAAGAGTTTTGCATATTTGGATACTTAGTCCCAGTTGCTTAGGGATTTATCTTTATTACAAACTACATTAATATGAGAAGTAAAATTTCATCTATTCTGAAAGAGAACTTATGTTCTCTAAGTTGGCAAACCCTTAATGAATTGAGGAAAACATTAAAGATGAGAATAAAACTTGAGTTCAGTTTAATGAAATTGTGTTCAACAGGCTTATTACTGCATAGACTGACAAATCTTTGTTGTTGCTGTTGTTATTATTCTGCTTTATTACACAATCATTCTGGGGGATGTTTTAAAGGTGTAAGAATTATTTATAAGGCATGTTTGTGGTGCTAAAATTTTATAGTTTTTAACTTAATCCTAAAACAGGACATTTACATGCTTTGTTAGGTACAGCAGTTGAGCACTTGAATATTACTTCCCAGACAGCATTTTTAGTCACAGAAAAAGTTCTAATAGTCTGTTTGTTCCTTGCCGATGAACTTTGCCTAAAATCTTGATTTTTTAATACTAGAGTTAAAACTTTTTTTCAACTGCCAAGTTGAAAATTGGAAGCCAGATATTGTTTTCCAGCATCCAGCATTTCTCAGGAGGCCAATCCTTTTCTGCTGCACTCAGGCATGTGCAAGGCTAACATGAGCACTGGAGACTGTGAGTTATGGTTTGTGTCTTGGTGGCCTCCCAAGCCTCATGTAGTCATGCAAGCAGCTGAATCTAGCTAACATTTATGATTGGTTTGTTGTCTAGCACTGGGAGTGGTAGTGTGAATGCTGCACCCACCCAGGGGTGGAGCCAGCATACAATGTAAGGTTGGGAAGGAGGTGTGCTTTTCTCTCTTTTGCCCTGTTCAGTCTTGTGCTTGGAGCCAGGCTGCCCTTCAGCCATGCCACCGTGCCTTGGAACCAGCTGAGTATGGACTAAAACCTCCATTACTGTAAGAAATAAACCTTTATTTCCCTAATTTTGGGTGTCAGGTATTTTGTCTCAACAATGAGAAAAAAGTAACCAAGGCTGTTTGGTGACAGCCTTGGCAATGGCAATTTAAGAGACCCTAAGAGAGGCTCTGACCGTGCCATCAGAAAGTGACTTCTGCATGAGTGTCAGCTACTCAAGTTTTATATATTTGCTTATCATTTGTGGTCAATGATCAGGGAATAATGCACCCCTGAAAACAGATTTTCAAATGATGAAAGAGTTTAAAAATCTACATCTTCACCATTGTGGTTTCTCATGGTTGGAAGAAGTGTTGGCATAAGCTAATCAAGTTCATACATATTTTTTGTGAGATGTGGGAAAAAGTACTTTAATACCATTCATCAACATATAATGGTGGAACGAAGAGTCCAATAAATTATGTATTTCAAAGCTCTCTGTTTTGACATACTAAAGACAAGTTCCAAGTGACCAATGATCACAGAAGAGCAGTGCAGAGACCTGAGTGATCTTTCTCTTCATGCTCCTCTGCAGAGTTTAATGAGCAAAATTTGGTTATGTTAGCCTTTCATTTTTAAGTCATCATTCACCTTTTAATGATGTTTTTATGTCTCTAAATTCCTTCTAGTGAATGTATGTTTTTCCTCCATGTTGACATAACCTTTAATACAATTTCCATTCTTCATGTATCTTACATTAACTATGCTGTCCTTTGAATAAAATTTTCAGCCTCATTCTGGAGCATATTGTTGTATTTATGCTATTTGTCATGCTTAGCAAGAGCACAAGTGTATGATTTTCAAGTAGTCAGCCTACTCCTCACTCTGGAACTGAAGCAATAAATGAATTAAAGTCATTGAAAACCTGCTACTTTCTCTGACTGTCACTCAGAGTTTCTAATATTGCAGCAAGAAATATGTAAAAAGTTGGAGCTGAGCTCCTCTTGCTTTAGTCTCTGCTCCCCACCACTAGCACCAGCACCAGCACCAGCTCCAGTACCACTCCATGCAGCAAGTCTTCACCACTATCTCTGCTGCCATCATCATCCTCACAAGTAGCTCACCACCAGCTCTGGCATCCTCAACATCTCCTCCTCCACCTCAAGGCCAGCTCTACTACACCAGTCACTGTCATCTTGGAAGAACAGATGATGTCTCTGAGGATTTGAAAAAGAATAATTCTCATTTCTGCCATCGAGGGAATTATCGTCTCTGTCAATTATTCAATTTCTGAAGGAACCAAGAATGGAAAATTCTTAACACTCTTGGTAGACACATTATATGTGCCATAAAGTATTCATAAAAAAGTAACAAAACTCATCAGAGGAAGTAGAGAAAGGGGAGAGCATGTTATCTTGAAAAGACAACCTAGTTTCTTTATATCATAGTTGTTTCCAAACTAAGAAAGTCTCCTGAAGAGGTGTTAGTACATTTTGAAATTTCATTCCACTCAGAATCTTACAGGAAATGAGTCACAATGCTTATTTCAAGGCTAAAGTTCAATTCTCTGACAAAAAAAGTAATGGATGACTCCAAAATGAAAATATCTTTCACAGTGAAGGGAAAGATGTTATTGAGTTTTTTTTACCACTACAGTTGAGAGATAACCATAAAAGGGTAAAAATGATACCATCCTATTCTGTATCTCTCTAACACAGTATTCCAACCAAATACTGTGATTGCCTTAGTTACCCCAATAATGCATATTTTCTGTATTATCATAGATAACTCTGAAAATCAGTATTTGTTCATTAAATGTCTGAATATTTTAATTGATCTCTATAACCAGAGACATGAAACAAAAACAATGTTAAAAATAGGAAGCTAATTTTTAGTTCAATAGAGCAGGAAAGGAAGACTGTGAAAATATGGAACTTTTTTCTCCAACTCTTAGTATTATCTCCAAACTCCTGAAAAGAATTAAAAAATCTGTAAGAATCATTATTCCAAAATTTTAAACAAATCAAAATTGTGACTTAGAAAGTTAAGATATCTTAGCATAAGACAATCTCATGCCTATTATTCACCCAAGAGAAAGAAAAAAGGACATGTATCTGCACAAAAATGCAAATATAAGATTTATACACAATTTTATTCATCATTTCTGCCAAAATAGAAACCATTCACATCACACTGTCATAAAATAATAAAAGAATAAATTGTTGTACATCTATGTAATTGTAAGTTAGTCTACAATAGTTGTTATATTCAACAAAGAAGTAACAGTGTTATCATTATGCTAAGTGAAAAAAATCATATGTGCAAGACTGCATACTCTGTGTCTTAGTTACTCTTCTCTCATTGCTGAGACAAAATACCCGACACCTAAAATGAAGGAAGGAGAGGTTTATTTATTAGTTCTTGGATATTTCAGCCCATACTTAGCTGGTTCCAAGGCAGGGTGGCATGGCTGAGGTGCAGCCTGGCTCCAACTGGCAGGAGCAAACAGGGCAAAAAGAGAGAAAAACAGGCCCCTTCCTGACCTTACATTGTATGCTGGCTCCACCCCTGGGCAGGTGCAACGCTGACACCACCAATCTCAGTGCTCAACAACAAACCAATCACAAATGCTAGCTTCAGTCGCTTCCATGACTACATGAGGTTTGGGTGGCCACCTAGATACAAACCATAACACTCTGCAATTCTGTGTATATAATACTCTAGAAAAGGCAAACACATAAGGTTGCTTTAAGGTCTAATTTTGAGTTTTCAATTTGCATGAGACAGCTTTCAACATTTTAAAGTAAACGTTGGTAAAAATCAGTGAAGGATGTCTTTTCCATAGAATACCCTATGACACATAGTATCACATATAAACACATAAATTTTTCATGAAAATTCTCATGTAGAACCACTAATCTCCTGTGTGACTGTATTTGAAGATAGGGATTTCAGAGGTAATTAAGTTTAAATGAAGATATAACAATAGGGTACTGAGCTGATAGGATTGTTGTTATAGAAAGTATACGATGTAGAAGATATGTAGCATATCTCCCTCTCCTTTACTCCATTGTAATTTGTATCTAGAGGCCCCCCAAAGCCTCATGGGGTCATAGATGAGTCTTTCAGGAGGTAACTGGATTATGGGCATGTGATGCTTATGACTGAACCCATCCACTGATGAGTTTATATCTAAATGTGATGTTGGGAAGGAAAACCCGATCTAAAGGGGTAAGTCACTGGGAGCGTGGCCTGGCAAGTTCTCTCTCCGTCCTTCCACATTTCTCTCTCTGCTTCCTAAGGCCGTGGATAGCTTTTCCTCTGCCATGCTTCCCCGCCTTGCAGTTAGCCAACGAAGGACTCCTTTCCTCTTTACCGTTGTGAGTGTCAAAATTGTGTCCCAGCGAAAAGAGAAATAACTAAGACCCTCTCTCCGTTTCTCTCTTTTTCTGCCCTGCCAGCATGCACTGAGAAAAGATCATGTGAGCCCACAGCAAGAAGGCAATCACGTACTGCAAAAGAAGAAAAATCACTACAGAAAACAAACTGACCAGCACCTTGTTAGTGGACTTTCAGACTCCTGAACTGTGAGAAGTAAATGTTCTCCTCTTAAACAGCACAGACCATGATGCTATGCTTTAGTAGTCTGAACTGACTAAAACAATGACCAGTTAATCTTCTAATTATGAGACACTTTTAAAATAGCATAAAAGATCAAACATACCTCATTATCAGTGACTATAAGTTGAAATGAATGAATATACCAACGTGCCATGCTGAGAAGGTAAAGATCATGTTATCTCTGAATTTTTTATATTCTTCAAAGGTCAAAATGACTGCATCATAAAAAGTGTAATGTCACAAAGCGTACCCCTTGTGTATTTTTTGATTCAAGTTTTGCAATATATTATGGAAACTTTAAATTGCTAAAACATGAAATGCCACACTCAGACTACGTTATTTTCAATCTTGACAATAGCCTAGAGTTTCCAAAAAAAAAACCCTAATCAATTGTCACTGATCATACTGACATACTGACTACAAAATTACTTATACAACTGTTTTCAACTTTCTCTCACAATTGAATGATATGCATACATTCACCTATGTAAGAAAAAAGATTATATATATGTGTATATATATATATCACTTTTAAATATTTACATATTATTTATGTTTTCATCTTTATTTAAAAGGCTTTAGTCAAGGAGGCCTCCTAAAATGCAGATTATATTTCAAATATCATCAAATTTATTTAAAATATCATGAAATTTTGGGCATAGAATTCATTTTAAACAAAGTCACTGAGAAATTTCTATCTTAATGGATTTGTGTCTAAGTTGTGTAAGGAAAGATTTGCTTTACTAGTAGTAGCAAATCTGGTATTTAGTGAAAACTTATTATGTGCCATAGTTACTGCACAGAATATCGTTTAATTTTCATAACATGCCTACAAAGTATACTTTATGACCCAGAGTTGAACAATAAACTAAAAGTTAACATTTGTTGAATGTTTAGTATGAACTGAGGTCTGAACTTTACATGAATAACTCTACTGGTGCCCATAGAAAGACTTTTCAAAGCAGCAGGTGAATTACATTTTCAAAGATAGGAGGGCGTTACTGTGAATGGTGCAAGGTAAAGACCTAGGCTGCCCACTTCAGTCATGTCCCACCCCTCATCTGTAGAAAAACTGTCTTCCATGACACTGGCGACAAGAAGGTGGGGGCTGCTGCTTAACCCTCACTTCTCATGTTTCACACCTTAGTCCCTATTTGTTTCAGCTTGATGGTTGTTATGGATTAAAAACTGGTGGTCAACTTGGCACCAGCTGAATTAAATCAGCATGGTGCTGCATTTAGACAATCCACCTGAGGAAGGTTGCCAGCATAAAGAGAGACGTGGAGAGGAAAAGTGGTGGCGTTGTGGGTTCTCCTAAGTGTTGCTGTTTGGAGCCATTGGTTCTCCTGGAGGAGCTTGTTATACTGGCTCCCCAATATGACTTTGGCCATTATCATTGGAGGAGCTCGGGACCTTGTCGCTGAGAATGGTTGTGGTTCACTTTGGGGAGCTCTGGTCCTTAAGTTGTGCATTGTTTCCTGGCTCCAGAGGGGAAGATGGTTGCTATTTAAACTCCAGGAGAAGTTGTCACACTGGCTTCCTGGCATGTACTCAACTGTTCTCATCATCAGAGGAGCGTGGGACCTCATTGTCACTGAGCATGGCCGTGGTACTTTCCAGGGAGCCCTGGTTCTTATTTGAACATTGTTTTTGGCTCCACTGTAGAGCCCTCAACCTACTAGCACAGATCCTTCATCCTGCTGGCATAGACTTTCTGGCTTCCACTGCTGGCCTTTAGGCCTTCCCAGAACAGACTTTGGTGTTGTGGACAGATTTCCTGCACTTTCTTGTGTCTAACACTGGGTAACATCATAAATAATATTATAAATTCTGTGTCCTGGTTGTAATCTTTCTCCCTGCGACTCTGACTATAACAATTGTCAAAAT
>RJWT010020218.1:0-18059 GCA_004365215.1 Cuniculus paca
TTTTCCCTTCCTTCTTTTCTCCTTTCCCCCATCCTAGTTTCTCTTTCCTTTTGAACAGTTTCTTCTCATTTCACAATATCTATTGTACATTTTGGATCTTATTTACTCTTTATTCTCACACTAGGGAACCAATACAATGTTTACACAGGTGAGCCTGATTTATTTCACTTATGACTATGCTCTGGAGTTGCATCTTTTTACCTATACAAGTCACCAGTTTATCCTTTTTATGGCTGAATAGTACTCCACTAATTAAAAAGACCACATCTTTTTTATCCATTCCTCAGTTGATGGGCATTTGGGTTGTTTCCAAGATCTAGCTGTTATGAATTGTGCTACTATAAACATGGGTGCACATATATAGCTGTGGTATGATGTTTTTAATTCTTCTGGGAAGATACCCAGAAGGGGAATAGCTGGGTCAAAGGGGATCTCTAATCCTAGCTTTCTGAGAAATTTCCACACTGATTTCCACAGCGGTTGCACCAGTCTACACTCCCACCAACAGTGGAGAAGGGTTCCTTTATCCCCACAGCCCTCCAGTATTTGTTACTGGTTGAATTTTTAGTAATAGCCATCTCTTCTAGGGTGAGATGGAATCTCAGTATTGTTTTATTTTGCATGTCTTGAATGACCATGTCTCGAATGACCAGTGATATTGAACAATTTTTCATACATATATACATATATATATATTTGCTATTTCTTCATCTAAGAAGTATTCATTTCAGATGCCCATTTTTGGGTTGGGTCTTTACACTTGGGAGGTCTGATTTCTGTTTGAGTTCTTTATATGTTCTCAATAGTAATCCTTTGTCTGAGGAACAGCTGGCAAACATTTTTTCCCACCTTGTGTGTTGTCTCTTCACTCTGCTGGTGGCTTCTCTTGTTGTGCAAAAGCTTTTTAATAAGATGAGATCCTAGTTGTTGATTCTTTGTGATACTTCCTGTGCAATCAAGGTTTTATTCATAAAATCTTTGCCTACACCAATGTCTTCAAGAGTTTTACCTACTCTATCTTCCAGCATCTTTAATGTTCCTGTTTTAATATTTAGAACTTTGATCCATTTCAAATTTAGTTTAGTGCAAGATGACAGATATGGGCCCAATTTTAATCTTTGGCATGTGCAAAATTGGTTTTTCCAAAACCATTTATTAAAGAGGTTATATTTTTTCCAGGGAATGTGTTTGGCACTTTTGTCAAAGATAAGGTGGCTGAGTATGTCTGAAGTTGTTTCTGCATCTTCTAATCTGTTCCAATGATCTTAGGTCTGTTTTTATGCAGTACCATGCTGTTTTTATCATGGTAATTTTATAGTATAATTTCAAGTCAGGGATTGTGATGCCCCCTGCCTTGCCTTTGTTGCCCAGAATTATCTTGCTATTCTAGGTCTCTTCTGGTTTCAAATGAACTTTAGGATTGTTTTCTCTAATTCCATGAGATATGCTGTTGGAATTTTGATCAGAATTGCATTAAATCTGTATAACAGTTTTGGAAGTATGGCCATTTTCAGTATATTGGTTCTTCCTACCCAAAAGCAAGGAATATCTTTCCATTTTCGAGTATTCTCTTCAATATCCTTTTTTAGAGTACTGTAGTTTTCAATGTAGAGATCTTTTACATCCTTTGTTAGATTGATTCCTAGGTATTTCATTTCTTTAAATGCTTGGTGCCATTTCCCTAATTTCTCAGTGGGTTTTTTACTCATGTACAGAAAGGCTATTGATATTTGAGTGTTGAATTTGTATCCAGCTACACTACTGAATTTGGTTATTAAATCTAGCATTCTTTTAGTAGTTTTTGGGGTTTTCTGTGTACAGTATCATGTCATCTTCACATAATGATAATTTAACTTTTTCCTTTCCTATTATTATTATTCCTTTTTGTTTTCTGTTGCCTAATTGTTCTGGCTAAAGTTTCCAGGACCATGTTGAATAAGAGTGGAGACAGCGTATATCCTTGTCTTGTTCCTGATTTTAGTGTGAAAGTATTCAGCTTTTGTCCATTTAGTGTGACGTTGGCTGTTGGCTTATTATAGATGGCTTTTATTGGATTGAGATAAAGATCACTTAATCCAATTTTCTGTGGGATTTTTATCATGAATGGGTGGTGGACTTTGTCAAAAGCTTTTTTGCATCTATTGAGATGATCATATGGTTTTTGTCCTTGGTTCTGTTAATTATATTTATTGTATTATATTTATTGACTTATGTGTGTTGAATCATTCCTACACACCTGGGATGAATCCAACTTGATCATGGTGTATAATCTTCTTCATGATTTGCTGCATTTTGTTTACCAATATTGTACTGAGGATTTCTGCATCTATGTTCATTAGGGAGATTGGCCTATAGTTCTCTTTCTTAGTTGGGTCCTTCTCCGGTTTTGGTACCAGAGTAATGCTTGCTTCCAGGAATTAATTTGGCAGTATTTTTTTCCCTTTCAATTTCATTGAAGAGTTTGAGAAGTAGTGGCGTTAGGTCTTCTCTGAATTTCTTGCAGAATTCAGCAGTGAATCCATCAGGACCTGAACTTTTCTTTGTTGGCAGGTTTTTAATTACATCCTTGATTTCATTGATTGATATTGGTTTATTTAGGATTTTTATATCTTCTTGATTCAACTTTGGTAATTCATAGGTATCTAGGAATCTGTTCATTTCTTCTGCATTTTCTGTCTTGTCAGAATACAAGTTCTCAAAGTAGTTGTAGATGATCTTCTGGATTTCTGCAGGGCCTGTTGTGATTTCACCCTTTTCATTCTTAATTGCATGGATCTGAGTTTTGTTTTTTGTTTGTTTGTTTTTTTTTTTCCTTTTTTTGATAAGGCTGGCCAAGGGTTTGTCAATTTTATTTCATCTTAAATTTAAACATTCACTGCATTTCTTTTTAGGTTACTTTTTACATTTTCTTTTCAGAATGTTTGCTATACACAATGAATACGTTCATGGCGTGGCACTGCTGTATAAGCATATTGCACCCTAACCCTTCTATTTCCCCTTCCTCTGCTCTATCTCCATTTCTCTGCATTCCTCAATCCTCTTTTCCATGTGCAAAAGTCCACCTTCCTGTTTCCAATCGCCTGTGCTTTACTTTGTTCTTTATTTGTACTTAGGATTTCTCTCATACGACAGTAACCACATGCTATTTAACTTTTTGTGTCCGATTGATTTCACATAGTAGTATGCCCTCAAGAGCCATCCATTTTCCTACAAAACCTTGAATGTGCCCTGTGGCTGAGTAGTACGCCACTGTGTATAGACACCACATTCTCTTCATCCATTCACTTCATCCATTCATCTTTCATGCTGAGAGTGCAGCTAGGCCCCTTGGCAGGCTGGAGAACAGCGTTCTGGCCAGTGGAGCTCTCACTGTTTCTCAAACCTGTGGATGGACACACATACTACTTCTAAGATTCACCTATGGTCAGTTGTGCTGCTATTTCTTGATCAGATCTTGTTTTTGTACCTATTTCCCAAATTGTAGAAAGGCACACGCACACTTACACTCACACTCACACTCCAGGAGAATGCATGTCAACGTGGGTTCTCAGAACATCAGACAGTGAGTGCAGAACCGGACTCCCCAACACTGCTGTTAGTAGAGACCCCAGATTCAAGGTGACAGCTCTTGCCACTAGAGGTGACTCAGATGGCTGCACAGTTGCTGCATCAGCAAGTAGACATGAAAGTGGCCTCTGTTTAGGGGAAGCTAATGGTCTGTGGAGATGGCCAGGCTGGAGAGACAGGGCGGATCCTGACCCTTCCTGTGGTCCAGGTCCTAGTAGCAGACAGCGGGGCCCAGGTGCCAATCCAGCCAGCTCTGCTGCCCTGAGCAGGAAGCTTCCAGAGATGCCATAGGCACCCAGGAGAGGCTTCCTGGTGGCCACACCCAGAGGTCTGCAGCCACATCCCTGTCCTCCAGGTGCGCTTCAGCTGTCCCTTTTAGGGACAGTCTCTCATTTCCAGAATGGTCTCTGCTCCGCATTTCTGTTTCCTGTCATTTTTTAGCATTCCCTTCTCTGCACATAGTAATCTACCCACTTCTACTGGCTAACTGTTCTTCATATTAAGCTGTTCCCTGTTTAAACGGGGGAGCTTCCTGACCCCTGGACCTGATGGCCACATTGGCTTCTGTGGTCCTCTCCATCCTGCGAGGGCAGCGAGGCGGTTACAGCACAGTCTCAGGTCCCATGTGTGGCTGAAGGTAACAGTGGATGGTAATGTATCAATAGTTCAGCCCTGGGGCAAGAACACATCTGCTTGACCTTAGGATCATGGTAAGAGGACTCACAAGAAGCAGTTGAAGAGCTAATGCGTCCTTTGGGAAAAACACACAGCTCTCAGGCCAAAATGCAGGAGGGCGTTGCAAGCGTCGGTTGGAAGCAGTTTTATTGGGATGCTGCAGCAAGTGCATGTGTAGAGATAAACACCAATTAACATAACAGCACTCCAGTAAGGATATCGGAAATAATTTAGATGCTTATGATGCCTACAGTGAAGTCCATGGGGGATATTTATAATGGATGAGCATGTGAATCAAAGCCAACAGGGCCAGAGCTGCAATAGTTCTATTGGTGGTGTCTTGGCTACTTTTCTCTAGTTGTTGAGACAAAATACTTGATGCCCAACATGAAGGAAGGAAAGGTTTATTTCTTACAGTTTTTTTGGAGGTTTCAGTCCATACTCAGCTGGCTCCAAGGGAAGGTAGTGTGGTAGAGGCACAGCTGCTTATGGCAGCCCGCAAGTAATAAGAGTGGAAAAGCAAAAGGGAGAAAACACACTGTCTTGCCTCCCTTATATAGTATGCTGGCTCTGCCCCTGGGTGGGTGCCAATCCCAGTGCTAGACAACAAACCAATCACGAACGCTAGATTCAGCTACCTCCATGACTGCATGAGGCTTGGGGGCCACTCAGACACAAATCATAACAGGTGGTCTCCAGAAAGGTTCAGAGTTGGTAAATAAGGTCTCTTAGTAGCACCCCTTTATGCAATGTGTGCCTCAGTGTCCTTCACGCTGTCCTGTGGGTGCCCATGACTCCTGATTCTCTCTGGACACAGAGTCCTTTGTCTCATTCCTATGACACTAAAAGCCTGGTATTTCCAGGCCCCACGGTGCCAGAGATCTGAGTTTTCTTCAGATTCCCAGAAGGGATGCATCACACTGCTACATCTAATATGTGTGCTGGGAGAGGGTATCTTTCATGCTGAGAGTGCAGCTAGCTCCATGGCTCTACTTGTAATCTTACAGGTTGATTATAGTTTGATTCACATTGTGCCCACATTGTAACTGCTATATAAATTATCCCTGACAAAGGGCCTCAGTGGCCACCTACTCGGGACCCCTCTTGACCCCTCAGGAGCTATTCCTATTCCCCACTAAACTTTCATTTTTTTAAAAATCACTACTGATATTGCCCACTAACATGAGAATTTTAAAATATACATGTGTGTATATGTGTGTTCTGAAATACAATTTTTCTCTTTAAAGATGTACACTTGAGAATGTTTTGAAAACATTCTTTTTACATTTTCTATCTCCTTCCTCTGACAGGAGAGTCCATTCTCAGCTAAGACTGTAAAACCAGGAGAACTCTGCTCCTGAACTGCGTGTGTGCTGGCTGCACCATTTCCACGGCCACGTGAGCCCAGCCTTTTTATGCAGAAGGTGAAGCCAGCACTGAAGGCTGTGGATAATCCCCGAGTCTGTGTGTGCACGGGATTGTAACATAGTTGTTTCATTGCAGGGTATAAGGAGAGGACTGGAGGATTGCAAACTAGATTTTTCAAATAGGAAACAAAGAATAACCAAGCCTGAACTTACTTAATGATACAAGAACAACAGCTTTAGCAATCACTATGCATTTTATAAATCTTAATATTTTCAAAGAATGAACAATTGTACTTTATAAAAACACACAGATTGGGGAGTGGGTCTGTGAAAAAGATGGCAAAAGTGAGAGTAGATGGGAGCATAGATACTTTCTAGTGGTTCAAGAGAACCCATCTACATTTGCAGCTCAGTGACACCCTAAGCCCTATGGATGTGTGTGAGTACAAACACGTGCACATGTATATGGGATGTCTTCTCGATTTACATCCACAATCAACAAATGTCAAATGTCTTATACTAACAGTAGTGGTTAGCTTCTGTGTTTCTGAAGGAACGTCCGAAAGATGAAAAACTTATTATACACACACACACACAGTGTGATAAAGAATACAGTAAATGTAAAATTTATAAGAATTATTACAGTAAAACACGCATTGCCATGAATCCCCCTCAGAATCCTCCCCCTCATTTTGAACACACTCATCCCATCATCCTTGCACTTTATGAACCAGTTCCAGAAGCTGTCTTTCCTGAGGGTCTGTAGCTGCACTGTCCTGGCTGCCTCAAGGCCCTGAATCGATTTAACCCTTTCCCTTTCATGGTCAGGTTGTCTTTGGGGAAGAGCCAAAGAGCAAGACGCCAGATCCATAGTAGTTTTACGAGGCTGCCTTCCACTGGATGATACCCGGCAGCAGCATTCACTGTATTTTGATCTCAGCTCCCAAGGACACCACGCGCATGCTGGGTATCAAGTTTCAAACTCAGGGCCTCAAGCCTGCTACATAAGAATCTGCCTCTGAGATATAATCCCGGGCAGACAGAAATGCTGCACGCGCACAGTATAAACCGTAGAGCACCTCTTTAGCTTGCTTCGAGGAAATAAATCCATCACACCATAATTATTTTTCATTAGGGAAATGAAAGTAATCAATGTTATATATGCAAAATGAGCAGCAAGCCCTCAAATAATTTCTGTAGTTGAGGCCTTGATAGCTCCTACTGGGAGCACTAGCGTGTTTTCTAATTATGGACAGTGAAATGCCACTCAACTTTCAATTGTCCTGAACTATGTGCCTGTAGTACTGGAGGTGGAGTTTAAATATACCACTGCTTCTAAACAGGAATTGTATTTACTGAATGCCAGGTGACATATAAACCAATAGTTGTACAGTTTCTGTCAACACATATTTTACCACGTTATTGTGTAATGATTTAATTTCAACGACGATAATTGCAAATGGTTTCATTTAGTAATAATGTTCTAAAACAACGCTGGATTGTTAACAAAAGGCATCTAATGAAATTCTAATGAACCACCTTTTTTAACATGCTTACATATATCTTTTTAATTTTACACATTCTCAAACACACTGCAATATATAAAATGAAAGAGGGGCTGGTACCAGAAATCCTGTTCACATTGGAAAGATAATGAAGCATCTTTGCAAACAACTTCCTGCCTACATACTTTACAGCCTAAATGAAATGGAGCAATTCCTCTGAAGATGTAATCTGCCAAGCTCTGAGGAACAAACAGAACATCTGGGTATGTCTATATGTATTAGACAAATATGGTGAATAATCAATACCTTCTAAAACAGAATCCAACAGGCCTAGGTAGGCTCACCAGTGATTTTATAAATGAGGAGAAAACATGTCTATTGGTTTGCAATCTCTTTCAAAAACACAGAAGCAATGTGAATATTTCTAGCTCATTCTCTAAGGCCGGCAAGATCCTAATACCAAGGCCAGACAAAACCATTATAAGAAAAGTAGGAGACGGACCAGTTCCCTCATTAATAGATGCCAGAATCCTCAACAAAATGTCAACAAACTGAATCATATAAGGAACAGAAATAATCATGTACTACAACCAGGTGGGACTTAGCCCAAGTTTTATAACTGGTTCAATATTTGAAAACCAATTAATGTAATACATCGAATTAACAAGTTAAAAGAGAAAAACCACAGGATTTGTGAATGGATACAGAAGACATCTGACAAATGCTTCTTGTGAAGGTCTTGACTCTTGCCCATGATTTTCAAAGGCACCCAGCCCTCTCCCTCTCCTTGTCACTATGACTTGAGGTGCACACCAGGGAGTGTATTTGGTAAACCATGGTGAGGGCTTTTGGTGAGCAGATGGTCCAGGTGTGTAGCAATTGTGGTCATGTGAGAGCAGGGTTTTTGTTTAGTTTGCTTTGTTATTGTTTGCACTGCTGGAGTTCGACCCCTGGGCCTAGCACAGGTTGGACAAGTTCTCTACCACACAGCTACACCCGCCGCCTAGTGCAAGTCTTCTGTTGGGATTTACATTGGAAACAATTCCTGTTTTCTCATCTGGACTCTCCAGTCTCAATATCTCCATTTCTGCTTACGAGAGCATGATGACGTGGGAACCTTGTGCTTTCCGATGTGAACTGCAAAGGGCGGGAAGCCATCATCAGAGATGCTAAGGTGTGAAATGGTTTGCAAGATATCGTTGATAGAGAACCTCAGGTTTTTCAAGAGGAATAAATTGCTTGTTAACTTACAAACATCCAGCATGCACTTCATGCATTTTTCAGGAAAGTTAGAAAACTTCCCACTTATCACAAATTGATTTTATAGAAATACTGCTCTTTAAAAGTTGTTTTATATTATTAAATTAATATGCTCCCCAGAAACTTTAAAAGTCATAGAAAGAAAAGAAAATTAAGTTATCATTGCTCCACTCAGAGTTCAACGCTACTATTTCCAGGACTGTTTCTTTTTATGTACACAGAGGCATGCCGTAGCATTCAACGCACATCAATTAAATGAAGTCACTCATCGAAAGTAAACTAGCCTCACTGTTTCATATTCTCCCTTTTATTTTAATAGTTAATCATGAGCACTTTCCTTTCGTGTCATTACTTAAATGACTTTATCATATTCCAGCGCACTTATACACCAAATTCATTTAGCCACTTTATTTTCACACATTGGCAGGTTTAGTCTATCACGATTAGAAATGACACCCTTGGACATAAGTCTAGGCGACGCTACTCTTTTCCTATATAAAAGATCCCTGTAACTGGAATGATACAACATTACTGGGTGCTTTACACGTTCTGCTTCCATGAATCTGTCTTAGTGAATAATTTCACAAATAAACCACATGCTTGCTTAGGTTCTGTTCTAGTTTTCAGGTTTCTGGGCTGTCCTTGAAGCATTCTCGGATCCTACTGACTCCGAAACTTGGCTTCCAACTGGATCATCCTCCCGACCCCACCAGCGGAGATGGCTGGAATGGGAGTTTTCTCCTAGATTCCTCTTCCCTGCCAGACTTCCACATTTGCAGGTACCTCACTCTGTTCCCATGGTGACCATTCCTACCCAATGTCTTAAACACGCACACACATATTTCCTGATTTCAAAATCCCTTACTGGATTGGAAGTGCATTTGAGAAAATCCGTTGCTTCTGCTGTGGTCACAGCATTTACCACAGAGCCTACTATAACACAGGTACAGCAGAAGTATCTGTAAGTGAAGAGAGGATGCTACTAACTAGTATAACTAGTATAACTAGTCTATACGACATATCACCGACAGTGTGGCATGTTAGAGTTTGTTGGGGACCACGAAATCACAATAGCTAGTTTTCCACACTTCCCTAAGGTGTGAACACAGGCTTGGGATTTTTGGGGTCACTCTCTTGAGAGTTCCCCCTATCCCATTAGGGGTGGGCCATCGCCTCCCACCCACTAAGACTGAGACGGAGACTACTGAGACTCAAGATGCCCCAGGGCAAGATCCTCATTCGCTAAGATCACTGTGGCCCTCTGAGCCATCTGACCGCCCCTTCCTCAATCCCCGGATGCTGAAGTCCTGGCTGCCTCCTGGTCTTCTGTCCCCTGTAGACAACTGGTCACCCTGGGTCCCTGCTGCAGCACTGCTCTCTCTCTGTCTCTCTGGCCGCGCATCATAACACCTCACAGGACACCGGAGGGTCACTGCATCTCTCTCTCTGGCCGCGCATCCTAACACCCCACAGGACACCGGAGGGTCACTGCATCTCTCTCTCTGGCCGCGCATCATAACACCTCACAGGAGACCGGAGGGTCACTGCATCTCTCTCTCTGGCCGCGCATCGTAACACCTCACCGGACACTGGAGGGTCACTGCATCTCTCTCTCTGGCCGCGCATCGTAACACCTCACCGGACACTGGAGGGTCACTGCAGGGGCCCCGATAAGAACGTTTTTTATTTGGCAGTTTTTTTAATTTTGAGAAAAATAATTTTGTAAAACGTTTACAGCCAACTGTATTTCTTCTTTCATAAATTATATGTTTCACTGTTTTATGTATTTAATAATTGGGATTGTGGAGGTTTTTTGTTGTTGTTGTTGTTGTTACAGTTAAAAGCATTTGTCTCTCCCCTCCCCAAACTCTTTGCAATGAGAAGCAGAAATTCTGCCAAAACAATCTGTTTGGAACAGCTAAGTATCTGGGCATGATAAGCCACACAAGGCTAAGACAGCCTAACTTCATTTCTATTATGTTCTCTCCAAAATGATCACCAGTGAGAAAAGAGCGTCACAGGAAAGTTGTATTTTCCTGGACAGCTGTAGAGCACGGCGCATTCATGGAAGCATGTTAGTCGCAGTCTGTCAAGCCACCCATTGTCCTGGTTTGTAGGTTTGGATTCAGTTTAAAAGCTCAGCTCCTGAGAAGAGGGAGGCAGAGTAAAATACACACAGGCACCTAGGAAGACAAGGGAATGAGACTGCAGCATGGAACTCCATGGGAAAGCAGAGAGAGCAGATTTGACCAAATTATGTCTCTCTCGCCTCACACTCAGCAAATAATATATTTAACAGATCATGAATGGAGAAGAGAAATAATTTCAGTCAAAGTCAAGAAATGCTGGTAACACATTTTTCCCAGATTATAAGGTCCAACAATGTTAAAAGTTTGTAGTATAGTGTTCATAAGAGACCAGAAACTATAATAGAAAGTACTTATCATTCTTATTTTTTA
The DNA here is from genome assembly GCA_004365215.1 of Cuniculus paca. NCBI lineage: Eukaryota > Metazoa > Chordata > Mammalia > Rodentia > Cuniculidae > Cuniculus > Cuniculus paca. The sequence continues at coordinate 10,834 of RJWT010020218.1, forward strand.
AAGAATAAATCTGCTTCTTGAAAACTGCCCAGAAGGAAGAAAATGTACTCAGGAAAGTGCAGAAGACAGCCTGCAGCGTCTCACCCAACTGTGTCCCCAAGCCGCTCACTGGGTAGACCTCCAGAAGGGGGTTCCCCACCTGCCCGCCTGGCCCTCTCCATCAGGCACTGCACAATTCTGCCTTGACCTTCAAGGACAAGTTCCAGATACCTGCCAACCCTTCAAACCCAGCGGACAAGCAAATCCTCACAAAGGGCCTGTTCTTGTGGAGAGCCTGTCCCTCTGCCTTGCAAGGGAGTCATGGTTATTTGGGGGGGGGGTGTGCAGGGCCTGGAACCCAGCGTTTTTGTACTGAGCTACAGCCCCAGGCTTGTTTTTATTTTCTACTTTGAGACAAGCTACCTAAGTTGCTAAGTGGCCCAGGATGGGTGTAAACTTACAGTCCTCCTGCCTCAGCCTCCCAGAGTGCAAGTGGTACTGGGGAGGGACAGCTACAGTGCCCCATTGAAAACTGCCCAGAAGGAAGAAAATGTACTCAGGAAAGTGCACGAGACAGCCTGCAGGCGCCTCACCCAACTAACCCTCTCCAGTCATGTCACAGTTATGACAGAGGCAGGACTGACAGCTGGCAGCAATACAAACTCATGAGGCTGTTCAGAAAGCAGAGCCCCATTATCCAAAAAGTGGAGCCCAGAGGCGGACTTGGGGCCTGACGGTGACCTCTTACCACGGCCCAGCGAGGGGCCAGGGCAGCCAGGAGCAGCTGTGCACCCGCAGAAGTCAGAGTGGGAGGCGCTCTTGATGGCCCCCAGGGGCCAGGACAGGAGTCGCCACTCAGAGTCGCCTGCTGCCGCTGGCCTGGAGCAGCAGCCTCAGGGTCTCTGGTCTCCTGCAGAGTCCCCCACTTCCCACCCCGGTTTCCACTGTTTACGTAAAGACAGAAAACAAGCAGCACATAATTTTCCTTCAGACTCCAGATTTACGGCAGACAGTAGAGGCGGTGATACAGTTGGGAAGTCTATTTATTCATGAAGGCACGGCGTCCTGGGCCCTGGTGATGATTAAGCTGTACTTTGAGATTTTAAGGATGGCAAATTTTTATGGCAGTAAAAATTAAAAACTTTTATTGCAACCATTTAAAATTTTATAACCGCTGAATTATAGTTGAGCACATTTTTACTGCTCCCTTTCTGTGGTCAGTAATTATTACTTTGGGAGAAAGCAAATATTTATGTGTCCTGCTGTTGCCATGCTCAATAACACAACAGAACAAGCAGAGCGCAAAGGCTGTCCCGGAATTGCAGGGAGAAGGGCACGAGGCGCAGCTGCCCCTCGTGTAGATCTAACCCCTGGGAGGCAGGGGCGGCCCCTAGGCAGAACGCAGGTCTAGTGGGGTCCGGCAGGTGGTAATGAGCTCCATCTCCCACGCGGGGAGGAATCAGGGTGCAGCGATAAACTGAGTTGTGTAGCGTGAAGTGGAGATGAAAACCAGATACCCAAAAACGACCCATCCGGAAGGGGCGAGTATGACTGTATCCGGGGAGAACCTCACAAGGGCAGTGCCAAGGGGAGTGATTCTGTTTCTAACAAGCCCTGCAGACTACCCTGCTTTAAACACGGGTGTGGACGACCGCTGAGGCAGGAGGGAGCCCGGGAAAGGCTGGAGAAGGAAGAGAGGTGCACCGGCCTGGAGCCACTTCCGGGGCGGGACCTGAGGCATCGGGTAACCAAGGAAACGGCGCAAGGGAAGGGAGGGAGGGAGGGCCGCCTTGGATCCCTTCCTGGGCCTGGATCCGCCTCCTGCGTCAGACCTGAGCCCAGGCCCTGAGCCTGGGTGTGAACAACGGGAAGAGGAACCCCAACCCTGCCTGCTGCACCACAGGCCCCCAGGCCCGCACCGGCGGCCTCTGCAGCCCCTGGGGATCCCACCCACCCCTGTGACCAGGTCACCGACTCTGCAGATTTGACCTCTGTGGGCCTCGTGTGTCAGGATGCTTCCTCTAAAGGCCCTGAGAGGTCCAACCCACTTCTGAGGGAGGGAAAGAGTCCAGTGCTCATCGCAAGACTCACCTTCAGACCAGATCTCGGTCCCACCTGCACCCTTGGGCTTGAGCCCCGCTGCACGGAGCCCTCCGGAGCCCTCCGGTGAGCTCTACTCCTTGGCTGCTGTCCTTTCTCTTTCAAGTAAACCATGGATCCCACCTCTACCCTTGGGCATCTTTCTGAATTCTTTGTTCAGGACTTGAGCTTCCTGGACCAGACCCCAGCCAGGTAACAATGTAAACACTGAAAATGAAAAGAAAGGAGTAACAAAAAGCCAATTTGCCCTTCCTGTGAGCCAACCGGCATGCGGGCTGGGAGACAAGAACAACACCGCACTCCCTCTGTAAGAAGCTGGCTGATTCAGAGGACACTGAGTTGACAGCAACTGAGTTACAAAAACAACTTAATGCATGCATTGTTTGATAGACTTTGTGGGCCTAAAGCCGGCAGTCTGAGCATCTATTTAGAGGATAACAATTTGCAACATAGCAACTGTGGGGCATTTCCTTCTGCCTTGCTTTTGAAATCCAATATTGTTCTCACTGTTTTGTTTTCTTCCATTTTATTGTTTTGTTTTATTCAATGTTCTGTTTAGATTGGTTTCATTCTGTTCTGTTTTGATTTTACTGTGTCTGATGGTATGGGCCGCAATTTTAAAGATAACAAAAGGCATTATGGTAACCATGGTTCATTTCCTATTATCCTGTTTTGAAGTCCTGTATCATTTTCACTGTTTTGTTTTGATTGGCTTTATTTTATTTTGTTTAGTTTTATTCTCTTTAAAATAAAATTCTTAAAAAAGGAAAATTAAAATTATGGCATGCATAAAAATATCTTGTAAGTTATTCATTGGCATAATAATAACTTAATGCAGTAGGGTAGTAAAATTGGGAAAAAAGAGTACCGAAAATTTGTATAAATGATAAAATAGGAGAATACCTAATAATTTGTATTATTTGTATAAATGATAATAATATTTTTATCATATTGTATTGTATAAATGATAATAATTTGTATCATTTGTATAAATGATAAAATAGGAGAATACCTAATAATATTTACCCAAGGAAACTGCATATCACTGAAAAGATGTAGATGTGGTTGGAGACAGTTTTAAGACCTGGAGACGTGCAGAACATGTGTGCAAAAAGATTGGCCAGTAGGACGCACGTGTGGTGTGTGACCCTGGTGTGAGGCGTCTGTGTGTGGAAGACGGAGGGAGCAGGTAATTGAGATGAGCAAGAAATACATTAAAAGATACTCTGCAGTCATCTCCCTGTCAGAGGATTATTTGAAAATTTTTAAGCCTTATATTTTAGGAATCTTCCAATTTTTGGTCATAAACATGTTAGATTTGTAGGGACAATTTTTTTTTTCAAAATAAACAACAAATGAAACTGTAAATAAGATGAGGACACAGGGCAATGGTGTCTGAGCCCCAGCAAGTTGCATTTCTACTAAATCAAAAGGCAAGGAGCAAAACTTGACACAGGTGCAGATGGCCTGGGAGCTGGTGGGAGGGACATCTGGATTGATCCACGGCCAGGATTTGACTCAAGGCCAACCGTCTAATTAAGACATAATCTCACGAGAAGACTGTTGAGTAAGTGTTTCCCAGTGAAAGCTAAGAAAAGAAATCACGGGATTCAGGACCCCAGTGAGGGTGCAGTCAGCCCCAGTGCGACGTCGCTTGCGTCAATCACCCCACGCACATCATTTCCTCTGCGTTGTGGAGTGCTGTGCGCGGCTCTAGGTTCTTCGGAAACATTTACGGGCTAAACCCTCGCATTAAAGCATCCAGCACCCTCCTAACTCATTAACCGTTCATTTAATTATTCTCCCCAAAGAGGCTCTTTATGCTCATTTCTAAAAAGCATCTTTTGCTAATCTGCTCTGGGAAAATACAGTGTTTTCCAGGTTTGTTTACTGAGGAACTAAACACAGGGACAGTTGATATTTTATGTCCCTTAATGACCTGCACCATGGCCTGAATATGTAATTTATCTCAAGCAGTTTAAGGTTCTTTCTTAAACTTTCATTTCCTGTTCTTTCTTTAGTCTGAACTATTCTTTCCCCACTTTAATGGCCCATTTATTAATGTTGTTATGCATATGAAGGGGAAAACACACAACATTTAATCTGGTTTCACATTTGCAACTTTCTCAGAGTTTGCATTTCCACATTTTAATGACTAACTTCTGGAGTAATTATAGTAATCCCATCTCCATGGGAAATTCTCAAAGCACTTGCCCTTGACTTTCACACAATATAAGCTTTGTTTTCCCCTAGGTCTGGCTTCTTTCTTAGCCTTCCCTGCGGCCTCCCACTTCTCTGAGAGCCTCTGATCCTCTTTACTGTGGACACTCAAGCCTTGTGTTTGGATTTAACCTTTGCACAGGGTGACGCGTTCACAGGCACAGGCAGTAGGACCTTTCTCTAGCCCCTGGGTTCCGGGACCAGCTGTCTCCTGGGCTTTTCCAGGATCTCTTCTAGAGGTCCTGACCTTCATGTCTCCTACGAGGAACTCAGGACCCTCACATCAGGAGGGTTCTTCATCAGTGCCCACTTTCATGGTAAATCACAATATCCTTCCAAACCTCCCTAAAACAGATAAGTTGGATTCATTCTTAAATCCCGTGCTTCTTGAATGTGTGTATTAAAATAATCAACATGACTTGATCTCACCTTCAACACATCCCCAAAACTTCCTTTATTTCCAGCACTATAGCCCCTGTACTATAATTACTTGCAGCGCTTGTTTCCGTTTTCAGGCCTAGGGATGGAACTCAGGACTTCTAACTGAACCCCATCCCCCCCTTTTTATTTTATTTTGAGACAGGGTCTCCTTAAGTTGCCCAGATTGGATGATCCTCCTGTCCGAGCCTTCTCAGTGCTGGGATGGCAGCTGTGCACCAGAATGCCTGGCATCTTTGATTGTTTTCTGTGCTATTCTTCCAAGGACAGATCCGGAGGGTCCTTTCCTACACTGCATCCCAGGGCTGTTCAGTCTACACGAGGCCTCCTGCCCTTGAGCCTCTACAGAACGGTCTCCTGACCTGTCACAGTGCTCGGCAGAGGTTATGCACGGCCTGCACGCGAGCACTCGGGGACACATCAGTGGCAGCAACTGAGGCAGCAGCAGCAGCAGCAGCAGCAAAAGCACATTCTAAGGAAGCAGCACTCGCGTCCCCTCTCAAGTGAGGCGGCGAGGCTCCTGCCAGCAGGGGAGTCTGAGGCTGGGGCTTTACTGCGGGAGGTCTGTGTCAGAGCTCACGTTCTCTCTGCAGCCCTCGCCTTCCTCGCACTTGTTGGGGCTCTCTGGTACATTTACCTCCTCTCTGCTGGTGAGCAGGAAACGTCCTACTGGTAACCGCTTTGCGCTACTCTTCGTATACTTCTGCACCCTCATCCGAGAACAGGAGGGAGGGAAACACGAAGGGGAACCCAACGTCCTACAGAACAACTGTGGGGTTCTGGATTCTAGAACTCGGCAGGGCCTTCCCTCTCAGAGTCACCGGACCTGTCCCAGGTGACACAGACGTTGGGGCTAGATGTGGGGGGACCTCGCCTCCTTGCCTCCCAGGACTCCTGAACTGGATCCCATCTGCCGTGGTCTTTGTTTCTAGCAGGCTTTTGTCTTTTCCACGGTGGCCAAACTCACTTGCTTTTGAGAAGTACTGAGCTCTAAATTAATGGAGACTCCAATGTATTATCAGTCAGACTCTTCCTCTCAAATTCAGGACTGTACTAGAAACACTGCTCTCACAAATATCTCTGGTTATCACGTGAATTCTTCAATTATTCATCTATAAAATGCATTCTTTACTGAGCATCTGCTATCTTCCAGGTATTGCATTTGCTTCTGAGAGCACAGGAGGAACCAGGAGACGTGGTCTTCGCTTTTAGACACAGACGCTGCTGTGTGGTGTGTGGCATCAGCTCTGGCAAGCGGCGCGGGGGCAGAGACGGGGGCAGCAGCGGTTTAGCTGGGACCTAATTCTCACGGCCCTGCGTGAGGCACCCAAGCCACTGGAGTCTCGTCACCATTCGGCCTTGCTTTCTTGGGCTTCCGTGCGCACGCATCTTACTTCTGCCACCAACATTACAGTCATGCTGATGCCGTGCAATGTCCCCCTTGCTTCTGTTATTTTTCTAAATTAAACGTGACATGATTCATCGCATATTCTGCCTCTTCGTGGTAATCGGATTGCCCTTGACAGCACTCTACTTTTCTTTTTCATTTAACTTCTAAGAACAAAATAAAAATAGTGTCTTTCACTAGACCTATTCTTTATTCCAGGATACATTCCCTTCTGACTTGCAGTCTTCAGAGTGTTAACCAAAGTCTTGACTGAAAGTCTGCATGTGCTACAGAAAGGAATACTAAGGCTTCTCTCTTTTAACTGAGCCTAGCCTGCTTTCTGTCTATTCTCCATGCATGCAGAACTTAAACTGAGTTTAACTCACACATGTCTGTGATTTATCACACTTTTCTCATATAATTTCCACTTCCTCATTTGCTGTCTAAGTTTCTAGATAAGAGGAATTTTTCCTTTTCTCTGGAGTCACATCTTAACTTGTCAAAGATTTAACAAACAGCACATATTCATGCACATTGCTAGGACAAGATATCAAAAACAGCTACCTGCGCCCCGCCCACTCACCGGGAGCAGCGTGGCCCAGGCAGCTCCGGACCGTCTGGGGCGTGCACAGCCAACCCCACGAGCTGTGCACCTGGGGAAAGGGCGACCAGACCCATAGAGATCGGCGCCCAGCCCCCGCCTGCCAGGAACGTTCGGGACATCCCTGGGGTCCTCCAGCACCCCGCCCGTGCGCCCGAAGCGGCCCAGCAGCGGCTGCTCTGAGCCGCTTGAGTTGGGGGCGTGACCAGTGAGTTCTGCCTTGCCGAGCAGCTTGGGACTTCGCCAAGAGACTGGTTTGATAACACCAAAGAAATGGACAGATTTCTAGAAACATATCAATTACCAAAACTGGACAAGAGGATGTAAAACTACTGAATAACCCAATTTCAGTTAATGAAATTGAACAGGTAATTAGAACATTACCAACCAAGAAAAGTCCAGGTCCTGATGGATTCACAGCTGAGTTCTACAAGAAATTCAAGGAAGACTTAATGCCAACACTCCTCAAACTCTTCAATGAAATTGAAAGGGAAAGAAGTC
>RJWT010020219.1:0-18059 GCA_004365215.1 Cuniculus paca
GCTGCAAGGGAGACCCTTAGCAGGACCTTTTTATTTCTTTGGAAATGTGACAATAGTTATTGGTGAGAGGCTCTGCTTTTCAGACTGAGTATAAATTAAGGAAAGTGAACTTCCTTCAAGAATGAGTTATATAGAAAAGTAAACCCCTCACTGGTTATTTTGGAAACCAGGTTTTCTTTTTTCAAATAGTATCCAACATCTTTTAGAAGATCGTTCTAAGAAAAATAATGTGAAATTATACATACTTTGTTATTAATCAAGATACAATTTTATGAGATTTTATAGCATTGCAGTTGTTGGGTGGTTGCCTGCATTTCGAATTGTGGGTTTTTGCAAGTACTGTACTCCTAAAAATTTTACTTTTCATTGTATATATGTAAGATGTATAGGACGATGATCCCATATCCATAGTGAAATGACTGCGTAGTCAGGCGGATGAGCACGTCTCACCTACTGGGGTTTCCCTTTTTTGTGTGTATATACAACTTGAACTGAATTCCTTCAAAGTGATTTTTCTTTAGCATTATGAATTTCCAATTAAATGGTTACTTTTTCTGTGCAGTACTTTGTTTTATACTCATTAAATGTATTATATCAAAACTTTTTTTCTTCTAAAGCAGGGCATTTTATATTTTTGTGATTATAGATCTTACATTTCTTGAACATTGCTGATGAACCTGTCTTGGGATATAATCCTCCAACTTCGTTTACAACTTTTCATGTTCATCTTTGGAGCTGTGCACTCGATTACAGGTAAGATCACGAAAGTAACAAAATTATGTTTTATTTAAAGTGTATATTGTTAGCTGAGTGTGGTGATGCCAGCCTGTAATCTTAGCACCCTGGGAAGCTGACACAGGAGGTTCGTAAATTTGAGCTCAACCCTGAGCAACTTAGGGACTTGTCGTGACCCTGTCACAAAATAAAAAAGGGCGGGAAGCGGCTCAGTGCAGAGGTCCTGGGTTTAATCTGCAGTACTGCAAAAAACAAAAACAAAATACTAAGTTTTGAAAACATAGTTCTGGGCTGGGGATTTAGCTCAGCGGCACAAGTGCCTGCCTGGCAAGTGCGAGGTCATGAGTTCGATCCCTGGTACAAAAAAAAAAAAAGAAAAGAAAAGAAACTACATAGTTCAGTAAAGTTAGATTCAAAATGTTTTTTAAAAAGACTTTCTCTTACATCAAAGTGACATTCCTCCCTTTTTTTTTTTTTATTGTAGGCCACTTTATTTGCCAATTCGATCTCTTCTTACAGTTGAAACATTCAGCATTTCTAGTAGTGTTGCACTGGATAAATCCTCTTCTACTCTCAGGTACTGGTGTTGACGTCATTGTATGCTAAATGCAGCTATTCAAAGCATTTTAGCTGATGTTTAAGCCAGTTTATTAAAGTCTCAGTCTTTTGTTAAAATCATCATTCCTCTGCTAGTAGTCTTATTCTTTTGTCTAAGTTACTCATTCTTATTCTCAGTTGACTTATCCTATTCTGTTCTTTTCATTATTGTGTTTTAATTCTTGGGAGTCTTAGTTTGTATTTTAGAACATATGGTAAACTTTTCAACAATTGAGCCATTTTATCCTTGTAATTTAAACCTTGTGAATTTAGAAGCCAAATGTGGTGCACAACTGTAACCCTAGCACTCTGGGAGACTGAGGCAGGAGGATTTCAAGTTTGACCCCAGTTGGGGCAGTTTAGCAAGACCCTGTTGCAAAAATAAAAATGAAAACGATCTGAGGATGTTGCTCATTGCAAAGGTGCCAAGTTCATTCCCCAAACAGAACAGAGCATAACAAAACAAATGACTTGTGAATTTATGTATCTATTTTTAAAAAACTTGCCAAAAATTTAGAATTAATATGAACAAGTGATTAGTCTAATTCTTTACACCATTTAAAGATTTCCAGCAGTCATAAATAATGAATCTTTAGAAAAATTATTTATATTAGAAAATGCATATGAGTTCAGTGATGTCCATGTCAAAAAGAATGATGCCATTAAGTATAGAGGGATCATGCAGTATGTATTTGAAGCTCAGTTTTTCAGATGTTGATTTTATCTTTGTTCTTCAGAATAATCATGGATGAGGCTGCTGTACATCTTTCTGACAAATGTAATAATGTCACTGTAAATTTGAATAGAGGTAAGAGTTAAAATCTCTAGTACATTAATACTGCTTTGTTTTTTGCATGTGATTACTTGAAAGCATTTTAATTCTGGAGGGATGCTAACTAAGGATCTCGTTAAAGATCTTTGAAGGTTAAACGATGTAGCAATAATGTGATATGTCCTCAGTTTTTCAAGTACTGAATTTTCAGTTTGAAATTGTAATATTCTTATAACACATTAGCTACATGCATCAAATTATATATACTCCAAATATTTATTTCATGTAAGATGGTTTGGTTCTAACTAAAAATAAATTGTAGCATGAAATTAGACAGCATTTCTATATTATAAACATTTTTAGTAATGTCTGTGATGAATTTTAAAGAAATGCTAGATTCCTTAGGTGTTGGTTGGATCAGCAGTTTTTGAAATCTGTACCAAGACAGTTTATTAATTATATTTACAATTTTTAGATTATGTTCGCGTGATGGACATGGGACTTTTGGAATTAACCATAACCGCAGTGAAGTCTGATTCTGATGGAGAGCAAGTAAGCTATTAACTGGAAATTTTATGTGTACATTTTTGCAATGATGTGGCAAATGATCTGTATTTTACTTAGCATAAATCTATATGAGAAAAGAAACGCGCGCCTGTTGTTTGGAACACATGCCCATCCTCTTTCCTCTGTGTCCTGTGCAGACTGAGCCCCGCTTCGAGCTCCACTGTTCCAGCGACAGCGTCCATGTTAGGACGTGCTCCGATTCTTGTGCTGCGCTGATGAATCTCATCCAGTACATTGCCAGCTACGGCGACCTCCACGCCCCTCACAAGGTGGCACCGAAGCCTGGCACCCCTCAGAGGAAGTCAAAGGTAACATCAGCACTGCTGCCCCAGTCCCTGCCTCGTGCGCGCCACGCTGGTGTCACTGAGATTGCCATGGCACTCAGCAAGTAGAAAGAAGCGCTGAAATGGCAGCTTCTGTCTTCTGAGCAAAGGCGAATCCTGGGCCTTTTGCAGAAGCATTCTACCTTTTGACATTCTTTGTTTGAGAACATTGATCTTCTCAGCAAATGTAGTATGGTACTTTTTTCTGGGATTAGGTTATTTTCACCTGTTCTTAGGGAAAAAAGAAAACATGTATGTAAGAGGTGTTGTATGCAAATTGTATGTAAAAATGCTGTGAGGAGCTCGATGAGGGTCGATACAGGAAGAACACTTATTCTGTAACATAATCTCCCCTTTGTTATCTGTGATGCTACCCAGCTTCCGTATTTCTCAGGCATGCTTTCCTTTCTCCTTCATGACAGCCCAATGAGAAGTTAACGATTATTATGTTTTGGAGATGAGTCAGGTAAATCCCAGATCATTTAGGTGATTTGCCCTAAATTAATAGGAGAAACGGCAACAACTCAGCTATTTCGTTTTTGAGCTCAGTGGTTCTGACCTTTCATGTTAGGCTTGCACACTGTCCCACTTCTTTAGCATTTGTCTTTTTCAGGTCATTTTTCTTCATGGCTGTGTCTGTGAACAGATTCTCAATCCACTCAGCCCAGGACACCTCTATATGTTTTTTAGTATTTTATTTCATTTTATTTTATTTTATGTACTGGGACTCAAACTCACAACCTACCTTGTGCTCGCCAGGCAGGCACTGTGCCCCTGAGCTGTATCCCTGGCCCAGGGCACCTGTGTTAGAAGGTCTGCCTGGCATTGCATTCTCGCTTGTTTACAGACACTTCCTGTGTGTGACACCTCTGCATGTGACTCCTTGTTCCTGCTGTATTTTCACTGATAATGTGATGCATGACTCATCTATTCTTCTTTAAAAAACACTCCCCAGTTTATTAAAAGTTATTTTAAATTATCCCCTTCAACTTAGATCTTTTCATTTTAGACTCAGGCTCTCATTTTGAAAAGCATAGCTTAACGCTGGACATGGTGGTGCATGGCTGCAATCCTAGCTCTCAGGAGGCTGAGACAGGAGGATCACAGTGAGTTCAAGGCCAGCCCAAACTACACACTGAGAGATCGAGTCTCAAAAACAAAACAAAGCAAAGCAAAGCAAAACAAAACAAAATGCATAGCTTAGATTTAATGAATCTGCAGTTTACTGCAGGGTGCATGAGCCCTGTGAGTCCTAGTAGAGTTTCCCTCCTTTGCATCCTCTGCTGCCCCGAGGAGTCCTGGCTTCGTCTCCAAGTGTGAATGACCTCGCGGCTGTCACATCTGAGCAGATCAGACTTAGTGAGCAACCCCTCCCCTGCTGTGACAGAGCTCTCGGCTTCCCTCTCTCCCAGAGCATCGTCCCTGCGAGATCTCAGTTCCCTGGGCACCTTTGAGCCTACATGTTTATTCCTGTCTGCCTGTAGTTGGGGTGACAGTGACAGTATTGAAAGTGAAAATGTAACTGCTGCTGGGCAGAATATGGGGAAATAGTGTTGTCCTGTTTCTGGTGCTTCTGTGAAATATATTTTCTAAGATAAAATAGATGTAAGGAATTGCTTCTTAAAGAGTATTTTCAGCTATTTTGTTTCTGTCTTTTTTTTTTGTTTGTTTTTTTTCTGAGACTGGGTCTCTCTGTGGTGCCCAGGTTGGTCTCTAACTCCTGGGGTCAAGCAGTCTCCTTGCCTCAGCCTCCTGAGTTGCTGGGCCTATAGGCACTTGCCGCATTGCACACGTCTCGTGCTGTTTTCACTTAGGGTTTTTGTCTGCAGGTAGAGTCCAGTGGTCAGGCCTCCTCACGTGGCCCGGTGCTTCCTGAAGCAGATCAGCAGATTTTACGAGATCTGATGAGTGATGCCATGGAGGAGATCGATATGGAGCAAGCCACTTTGTCTGTAAAACCACAAGCTAATGGTAAGGCCAGGGGTTTTTTCTGGGAATTCGTATGTTGTGTTCTCCCTGAAGTTTTGAGTATAGTAACTTAAGGAAAAGACACGTCTGGGTTTTGGTGGATATTTATCAGCTAGTAGGCTTGTGTTTAGTGAGTGTCTAGCAGATAAATGACACAGGCCAGGGCGATACAGGGCACATAGAGTAGGTGGGATACAAAATTTGTTTTCTGATAGCTCCAGCCTAGGGGAACAGTTTGGCACGAGACTGACACATGACATAAGGAAACCCCTCACAATGTGGCATCTACTGTGTTATTTGGAAAAGATTGGGACAGCTTCATGAGACTGTAGTGAAAATGAGATGAGTTGGCTTTTAAAAGTGATTAGGAATTAGCTGTGTGAAGAGGAGGAAGGTCATGAATTGGTCGGTGGTGGAGCAGAGGCATACATGAGCCTTTCTTATCTGACTGTTGCTGGGCTACCGGAGCACAGGAACTCCCTTACTGACAAGAATCAGACGCAAAGCTGGATGAGAGGGACGTACCAGAATGATCGAAGATCCTTGAAAACCAACAGAAGCATCTATATGTTTTGAGGCCTGTTTTTCCAAAAGAGTTTCTTCAGTTGAGTAAATATCGCCATTTCTACATATTATGGAACTTTGTTTTCTTCAGAACTAAAGGTTGAACCTAAGGGCTCATGCATGCTAGGCAAGTGCTCTACATCCTTAGCCCTTTTTAAAATTTTGAGACAGTCTTGTTAAGTTGCCTTGATTGACTTAGAACTCACTATTCACCTGCCTCAGCCTCCCAAATTCCATGGCATCTTAACTTTTGAATATTTCGTGACGTTATAAAAATTTGGCATTTGGTGTGGCTTTCATTTTAATTTAGGATAATTAGAACTAAGGAAGCAAATGGACTTCTAGCTTCCTGTGTGCTAATTTGTAATAAATACCAACAGGTGTCTTCATACGTGAAAGGAGTATTTAATGAGTAGTCACTGGAAGGCTTTAATAGTGTTCTTCACTGAGCACTAGGCACTTATGAAGCTGTGTAATGCATCGGTCCTGCCGTATCTGTTAAAATCTTGTGAACCAGCCTCTTGAGGCCAAAGTGTGACTCTTTTATTTTCGTGTTCTTAAGCACATCACAGCATTAGGTTTAAATGTGTGGAGAAAGAATCAGTGACTTTCACATGTAATGTAAATGTATAGAATATGTACCCGCATGCAGATTTTCACGCATGTGCTATCTTTTGTGAACTTTATGTCGGAAGAGCTGCCTGAGCACAGGTGTGCACTGTGGGTGTGTAGCGTCGAAGAAGTCGTCATGTTTCCGTTGTGCGGAACCTCTGCCCTCCTCCCCTGCCTGAAACATGCCTGGCAACTGTTCCTCTCCCCTTCCGTGTCGGAGAGCTGTAGTTTTAGGAGAGGCTTTGCCCCGTGTAACCAGTGTCCCCTCCTTTTGCAGTATTTCCTAAGAAGTTTCTCCAGGGCTTTATTCACGGAATGGTCACGAATTCGAAATTCTAATCAAACCAAAAGTGCAGCCAACCCTACCCTGCCATTACTGAATTCTTGAACTTCCCCCATGCTGTCTAACAGGGGGAACCATCTCTACTTTATGACACTACCATTTACTATTTTTTGAGAGAATGTCAAAATTATTTGTAGTCCTTTATGAATGGTTTTTGATATATTTCTGCCTCTGAAGAAGGTGTTTTAGGCAAGTTATTTTAGCTCTCTTTAAACCCCCGTTCCGTAGAATTATTGTAAGATGTAGGTGAGATTTTGCAGGTGAAAACACTCAACATGATGCGTAGCTGACCCCTGGCTAAGATGCTTGGTGTTATTGTTGGTGTTTGGAAGTATGCCAAAATGTTGCATTCTTTTTTTCCAGGCATTTTGGATGAAAAGTGTCAGATTCAGGAGCCATGTTGTTCAGACCTCTTCCTGTTCCCAGATGAGAGTGGAAATGTTTCCCAGGAGCCTGGCCCCACTTACGCCTCATTCACCCACCACCTGATCAGCGATACTATGTCAGGTGTGCCGACTGAAAATGATGACTTTTGCATCCTTTTTGCACCAAAAGCAGCCGTCCAGGTAATAAATTGTTGACATTTTGAGGCCTTGCAAATTAAATTAGCTAAAGGATACCCAAAGAAAAGTCTTTAAATTTTGTTAATTCTGTACAGTTCAGAATTACTTAATTTTGTAATTCACCGTTGGTGCTTGTGAGTGGTTGTTATACTTTACATCTTCAGAGATGCATAGTGCAGCTCTGTATTTGCAAGATTTCCTACGTAGGTTTTTGAACTGCAGATGTCATGTGTGAGGTGACTCTGGGGGCAGTGAAATGCAGTGGCAGGAAGATGCGTGGCATTAGGCTGCAGCCAGTAGCTGGGAGGATGAGACGCGTGCAGGCTGGAGGCTGAGATGAGCACACATTCTCAAAACTGCTCCTAGGAGCTTGGGAGGTGGCTCTACTTGTTACTGAATTCTGAGCCCCTTCTGGTTGAAGTTTTTAAAAAAAGCTCTCAAGCTCACAATAAACCTGTTATTAGAAACATAATTTGGTCAGTGTATTGAAGTTTGTCAGGTTTTGGTTAAGAACTCAATATTGATTTTAAACAACAAAACACACACTTATAAATTTGTGCCTTTTTATTATCACACACATAGTAGGAGCCAAGCCTGCCTGGGAAGCGCAAGGTCATGAGTTTAATCCCTGGTGCCACAAAAAAAAAAAAAAAAAAAAAAAAAAAAAAAAAAAAAAAAAGAAAATGCTCATGGGGCAATTTATATGTGACAGGAAGAGAGTTCATTTTCTGTATGAAGCAGAGTGTTTCGTGTGATAATTACTGTTAGAAATTACCTCCTTTACATATTGAAATTCAGACTTAAAAATCCCTTTGAGATATAAGGCGTAAAGAGCATTATCTGAGATGAGATTATGTGTTACCCGTTGACTGATTTCAGGAGAAGGAAGAAGAACCAGTTGTAAGAATCATGGTTGATGATGCAATTGTGATAAGAGATAATTATTTTAGCCTGCCTATTAAGAAGACAGATACGAGCAAAGCCCCGCTGCACTTTCCCATTCCTGTAATTCGGTATGTCATTAAGGAAGTCTCCATTGTGTGGCATCTGTATGGAGGCAAGGATTTCGGAGCAGTGCCTCCCACTTCTCCAGCCAAAAGTTTTATGTAAGTTAATTTCTGTATGTTTATTTGGCAGACAGTATATTCTTCCTGTAGAAAATCGCATAGACTTTTAAGAATTTTTTTTGGTAACAGGAATCAAACTCAGGACTTTGCTTTTGCCAAGCAGGTGCTTGTGCCACTGACCTATGTCCCCAGCCCTATCTTAAGAATTGTTAAGTTAGTATTTAAAACTATATATATATCCATATATATATATATATATATATATATATATATATGGTTTTTGTTTTTTTTTTTTTTTCTTTTTGGTCTTTTTGAGACAGGGTCTCGCTATGCAGTTCAGGCTGGCCTTGAGCTCACTTTGTAGCCCGGGCTGGTCTCGAACTCACAACGATCCTCTTGTCTCAGCCTCCCGAGTGCTGGGATTACAGGAGTGTGCCACCATGCCTGGCTATAAGTTTTCAGAAGGCATTTTATTTTATTTTTTAAATTAATTTTATTTCAAAGAGAAAAAAAAACCCAAAATTTCAAAACGCATCAATTGGGGGCAACATTGGTACCTACATTGTGCATTGTCATCCCCACATCATTCACCCAGAGCACGAGACATCTGCATTCAGTTGTCTGAACAATACCAGCACAAATCCTTCTCTTCAGTGAGCTCAGAGAAATCAATAGTATAACTATCTTAACTATTTTTTATATACAGATACATATATATATTTCTTTCAGCTTCTCACACTGGTGAGACAATATGATGTTTGCACATGTGTGTCTTATTTCACTAATGAGTATGCTTTCAAGTTGCATCCATTTACTTATAAAAGTCTCCAGTTTATCTTCTTTATGGCTGAGTAGTACTCCATTGTATAAAAATACCACATCTTTTTTATCCATTCCTCAGTGGAAGGGCATTTAGGTTGTTTCCAAGATCTGGTGGTTACAAATTATGGTGCTATAACTATGAGTGCATCATATATAAAACTATATAATTTAAATGTCACACTTAAATTTTCCCATTTGTGAACTTATTTGTGTTGCTTGTTTTATTTGTTTATTTTACTAAAATATGACGTAAATGACTTTAATTTAGCAAAAAGTTTTAGGTATCTACCATGTGACTGTTCCTAAAAAAACAACAAAAAACTGCACAAACGGCCCAGCCGTTACTGTCAGCTCCCAAGGGAGAGACGGAGACAGTCATGTGGGTGACAGCGAAGTGAAGGACTGGCGTCAGGGGCAGGGGTCGTGCAGCCCAGCGCCCAGCGTCCTGTGGTTGCAGTGTGTGTGGCGCCCGCCTAGCTGCGCGCCCCGTACGTGAGCGCAGTGTCCTGCCGCGCGGAAGGAGCGCGAGGCAGACAGGTTAGGCATGGGGGCCACACCCCTTTCGGGGCGGGGACAGGTGGGCGGCTTCATGGGGCAGTAACGTCCCGTGCACTTGTTTAGCACTGTTTTTAGTTTAAAATGACTTTAAAACACTGTGACTTGAGTTACTTCTCGCGTGACCACACTTTTCTGTTTTAACCAGCATTTTTAGGACTGGTGGTCTGACCTAAAAAGAGTTTTTGAGGTAACAAGAAAGTTATAAGGAGGTCTCCTTTCCAGGGGTATCCTGTGGTATGGACCCTGGCATCATAATCAGGTTTTTTTGTAGTTCTGAATGTTTATCAAGCAGATGACTAATGGCAGCAATAAAATACATTTTCAGTGTCTCCAGAATAGAAAAGCTGTAGCTAGTTGTGTGATCTTATTTTCTCTTTTCATCTTAATTTTCTGATGACATTCATTAAATTTCTTCAGATGTTCTTATGCAATATTTTATCTCTTTTTGCTTTCATTTTTAGTAGTCCCCATAGTTCACCTTCTCACACACCCACAAGACACGGACGTAATACAGTGTGTGGGGGAAAAGGAAGGAACCATGACTTTTTAATGGAAATACAGTTAAGCAAGGTAAGTTGCCATTTAAAGGAGAAAAATCCACTTAGGAGTGTTAGAAGGTTCCTGGGTTACCCGCTGCCCCGTGGGTGTTGGCCTTAAGTCCTAACCTTCGCATTAGAACAGTACAAAGATCTTGTATCAGAGATTTACCTCGTTCCTCCTCACAAGTTCTGGGAAGTCTGCAGTGTTTTTATGCTGCCCCTGGAGTAGGAGTTCTCAGAGTTGAGTGAGCTAAGAATCCCGGGGAGGGTGTGCTTTTTAAGACCTGGGCTTCTGGGTTCCACCCCAGGGTCTCTGATACAGCCAGTCTGAGGTACAGTTGGAGAATTTATGTTTTCAGTGAGTCCCCAGGTGGTGCTGGGACTACTTGTCCTAGGCTACTTGGTGACCCACTGCCCCACAGGATCTGTCTGGGAAGCTGCCTGTGGGTAGTGCATGGATGGTTGCTTTGTGAACGAACTTCAGGGGCCAAAGAGCCAGGCCACTGAGCAGGGTATCCTCACTCAATTTCGTCAGCTTGTTGAGGTGTCTCAAGTGTCATATTTTAGGATAGCATGGAAATAGTGTCATGTTGACAAGTCCATATTAAAATCTAATTGTATCTTTGCCCTCTTATGGAACTTGAAACCTGCCTCTATTGATTGATTTTTGTGTAATTTCATAAGCATGCAAGATGATAATTTTATGTCTTCCAAATGGAAATTTTGCTTGAAAATCATAAGGGATTTACTAAGGTCAGATAAGAATTGTTAGTGAAGTTTATCCATGTATGTAGGGTGCAAATAGATCAACAAATAAATGTTGAACAAATTTCATTTAGTTGTTCAAAAGTGAAACTATAAGTTGAGGTAGAATTCAAATGATGAATGAAATTTTGCATTTTAAAGAGAAAATCTAATTTAAATAAAGCGTTGTGTATTCCTTCTGTTTGTCTGTGAAGGTGAAGTTCCAGCACGAAGTCTACCCCCACTGCAAGCCAGAATGTGACTCCGGCCTCTTTGAGCTCCCCGTCTCTCGGCAGGTGTTCATCGTTCAGGATCTCGAAATTCGAGACCGACTGGCGACCTCACAGATGAACAAATTCTTGTACCTGTATTGCAGCAAAGAAATGCCTCGGAAAGCTCATTCCAACATGGTAGGATTTAAAGCCTCTTTTTGTTATTGTTCTATTAGTTTTAGAGATGTATTTTGTTGTCATTTTTCTACCTACAGCAGAAAAATTAGAGTGGGAAAAGTTACTGGAAAGGAGAAAAAGATTTTAATATGAAAATTCCTTTTAAATATGCTAAAGTTTTATGTTTTAAAGTTTTGCTTGTCACTTCTAGGGCCCATTAACTATGGTTGCCAATATGTTGATACCTGAAGAAAACTGGAAATCCATAGCAATCTGCACAAAATAATTAGGATTGCTGGAAGTGTTCTAGAATTCGAACATTTTAAAAATTTTCGGTAGAAATGCTTAGCTCAGCACTTTGCTGATTCCTAGAAGTTGACTTTAAAGATGGGCTGTGGCCTAGCTTCAGCTCTGGAAACTTCTTTGAGCGTGCAAGTGTGGTACCCATTTGCCCGTTTGCAGTTTTTCCTTTAAAGAGAGTCCACGTATATTATCACATTCTTGGAAAGGTTTGTGAACCAAAAAAATTAGATTCGGGCCTCCATTTTGACTTCACATAGGAACATGATTTTTTTGTTTGTTTGTTTTCTCCTTTTTTAATGAGCGCAAGGTCATAGCATTGGGGAAAAACAATTTTCTCTTTCTTGTCTTGTAGTTGACAGTTAAAGCTTTACATGTGCGTCCAGAGTCTGGCAGGTCACCGCAGGAATGTTGCTTGAGAGTGTCATTAATGCCACTTCGCCTCAATATTGACCAGGTTTGTAGCGTGGGTGTGATTCATATAATTGTGGTAAGATGTATACTATTCATCTACAGTAGAGGAATTGCCGTGTTTATTACCATTGAACTTTTGTGAAAGTTACGTGAAGCTTACTTCTGGTAAGCCATAGGACAAATGCATTAAAGTTCTGAAATCTGAACTTGTGGTGAATAAATATTATTGACGTTATTCTAAGTATCCATTGTCTGTGTGATGTGGGACTAAATACCCACTACTGCATTTAGGCCTTATGGACCCACTCCTCCTCATTCAAATACATTTTCAAGGACTATCAGACAGTTCCCTAATGATGAAATGTTACAAGGGATTGTGTTGTAATCACAGAATCTGGAAGAAAACTCTTTTGCCCTGGGCAAAATAGAAATTAGTAAATTATTATCTAAAGAGTTATTCCCTAAACAACAGATTATGGAAAGATATAAAGAAAATCGGTTTTCCATATTCAAGCAAGAATCTTGTCAAATTCCTCTGAGCTTTGCTTTGTCTTAGAGAACGGCTTAAATCGTAGCTGGGCACTTCCAGAAGCCTTATTTGAGATTTATAGAATAAGATGCTTTTAGCATAGTGGGGAAGAGCCTGGGTTTGGAGGTAGCCTGGGTTCAGATCTCGGTTTGATAACTTTTCCTAGTTATGTGGCTTTGGGTAGGTTACTTCTCCAGCCTCCGTTTTCTCATTGATAAAAATGAGAGAAACAGTAATATATGAATAAGTTTTTTAAAAAGTAAGCATTAAATATACTTGTGTATGAAAATCTCTTAGCTCGGTGTTTGGTACACTGTGCTAAGGATGAGTAATATTAACTGTTGTGATTAGTGTATAAAAACTGCAGAACATGAGTGGAGTTTTAAAATAATCTGCTTTAAGATAACCTTATATTGAAGAAACGAGCTCAGATCTGGAGGTATTTACTTGTGGGGTGGCATTATTCATGTGTGTAATATTGATTAGTTGTTGTTCATTAGTTACTTAATAAAACTTGAATAATCCATTGCAAGAAAATATTTCAAGAACAAACTTAAATATTTATATGGTAAACAAAATATAGGTACTATTTCAGAGAAAAATGTACTGTGACGTACAGGGTGATAGCTTGATTTTACAATAGTGCTTGTTGGTTTTGAGTTGAGTCAGACTTTAGATTTGTGTTTTCTCATGAGAAGAATATATTTATATATCCACATTTTAATTTAGTTAACCCATTTATCAGCATAACAGAAATATAATGAAATATAGGAAAATTCGTCTGTGGAAATCACTGGCATGAGCAACACTTTGAATAATACTCATCTTTATTGCATGACTTTAGCAAACTTAGCAAGCTCAGTATTCTGTAATAGTTTTTTTTTAATACTGAGCATCATTTTTTATTTAGAACTCTAAAGCTTAATGACTTTAAAATGGGGAAATACTAATCTTAGAAAAGACAGGCAAATAAAATTTATGATTATATTGAGGAAAAATGGCATTAATTCCCTAAAACATAAAACCTAGCAAAAGAAAGCCATGCTACAGATATGTAAGTATGTTGCTAAATGAAAAATTCCTTTCTAGTTTATAGCTCCTAAGATTCACATACCATATTTTGAGATAGTAAACCATCGCTAAGAGTAGAAAACCAAGTATTTCTCTTCATTTTTATCTTGTGAGAACAAATCAATTGATGAATGATCCTGCTTTGAGTAATACTTTTCTTAGCAAGCATATCCTGTTCCTATTGAGCTTAATCTTCATTAAATATGAAAGCAACACATCGTTTTCTTTGATTGCATGATTGATTGACTGGGCCTTGAACATACTAGGCAGTGACTCCACCACTGATCCATTAACTCCAGCCCCTGTCTTCATTTTTTAATTTGAGGTCATCTTGCTGATTGCCCACGCTGGCCTTGAACTTTTTATCTTCCTGCCTCAGCCTCCTGAGTAGCTGGTGTTATAGGTGTGAGCCCTGGTTCCTGGCCCTCTCATGTTTTTTTTACAAATCTGTTGTAAGTTAAGTGCAGCTGCAGTTGCTTCCGCAGTGCCTCGTGCCCACGGCATAGGCAGCGAATACCACAGGCAGAATAAGCCCCGACCAGAGAGGAGTGGACCACGGAGGTCCTGTGGCTGGACAGCCGGAGAGCTTCCCAGCTTCCCAGGTGCTTGTTCACTTCAGTAGTGTTCTGTGTGGACGTCTGTTTAGGGAAGACACGTTAATTCATTCAGACTGTTTCCTGACTGTCTGCCTTATCCCAGGTTCCGAACTGGGATACCAAGATGAGTTTCTGTCCTCAGAGGTCGGTCCGTGGTGGGGAAGACTGGCACGAAGCAGATATTTTTAATATGCTGTGGTGAGCACAAGTAATCAAGATAGGTGTAGGTTGGTGTGCCCAGCCAAAGAGGGGCTTGGAGCGGGAGGGATGCTCAGAAAGGCTTTGCGGAGGCAGTGATGCCTGGGCCAGGTGTGTGTGTTGTGCGAGGGAGGTCGAAGGCCTTCATGGGTTAGGCCTGGCCTAGGATATAGCCTTGTGGAGGCGGCACTGCGCGTGGCGTCCTGAGCTGGTGTCCGTCTGGGACAGTGCCCTCCGTTGCCGAGGTCAGCGTCCACGCGCTTCTATTGCGGTGTAGCGCTGGCCGCGGTTGCCCTGCCGATGGGCCGCGCTTTGTTTATCTGCTCACCTGCTGATGTATGGCATCGTTCTTGTTACTATGGACACGTTTTCATTTTTCTAACACGTGGTAAGGGCAGGATTTGTAGCTCATGGAGTAGGGGATGTTTACCTCCCACGGGGAGCGGCCGCACAGCCACATGTGGCTGAGCCTCAGCTGTGATTCCCACCTGCAACCGGGGAGCTCTTCGCGTCTGCCTCCGCGTCCGCGTCCTCGCCAGTGGGGCGGCTCTTTTCAGCTCACTGTGGTTTCTGTTCGGCTTTCCCCTTTCCTGGGGATGCTGAGCGTCTTTCCATGCGGTTACCAGCCATTTGTCTAGCTGCTTCCTGAAGTGTCTATTTCTTGCTAGCTTTAAAATTGAGTCTTCTTCTTTTTTTTTTTTTTTGCTGCACCGGGGATTGAACTCACGACCTTGTGCTTGCCAGGCAGGCGCTTAGGGCGCTGAGCTAGATCCCCGGCCCTGAGTCTTCTTATTGACTTAAATGTTTAGCATAAATACCAACATAAGAAAAATGTGAGAATATTTAAAAAGCTACTGTTTGTGTACCTTTGTATTTTTGTGTACTGTCTCTTTAGTCTTCCTTTTTTTCTTAAAGGACAAATGGCTAGCCGGGAATGGTGGTGCACTCCTGTAATCCCAGCACTCGGGAGGCTGAGGCAGGAGGATCGTTGCAAGTTCAAGACCAGCCTGGGCTACAAAGTGAGCTCAAGGCCAGCCTGAGCTGCATAGCGAGACCCTGTCTCCAAAGAATAGCTAACTGAAATTCTGTTTCTCGAAAGCATTCCTGGAGTTAAAACATTTACTGCATTAAAATGTCACCATCTAGTGGCCAAGGAATAGCACTACATATACTGCTTGTTAAAATGTCATGCTTGATATCATACAAATAAATGTAATAAATGCATGTAATGTAAATGATGTGTAAATGAGCACAGGAGTGGACGTGTATAAAGCATGACAATCCCCAAACCCAGGGCCCACTTCAGAACCGGAGCATTTCTAACAATGTTGTAACCGCCTGTCTCCCGCATGTGCCTCATTACCTGGGAGATTTCCTTTTCACTTCCGTCTTCTATTTGTATTTATGATAAATGGGGTTGCAGGTGATCAGACCCTTGGGAATTGACAGACTTTTTGATGTGCTACTAAATACTGTGAACCTGTGGTTCACCTTCACACTGTATTTTGGTGCACTATTAATTTTTATATTAATTTAGGACCTTTTGAAATGAAAGGGAAAATAAGGAAAACAAGCTCAGCCATTTAATTTTTAAGTCCTCCAAGATGTATTTGTCAGTCTGAGTGAGGAAGGCAAAGTGAAGCTGCCAGTAATGGGCAAAGGGAACCGCACTGTCAAGACAGAGCCAAACGTCATTGTTTATCCACATGTAATTTCAGAAGAGACTACCTGAATGGATGACTTTGTTTTTCTTATTTTGAGTATCATGTCCAATGAAGAAAATGAATGGGAGCAATTACAACATTTCGGTAAAGCAGAAATAAGTCATTAAGAGCTTTCATGGCACATGTTAGGTATCTAGAACATGTGAGCTGCTGTTACTGTTAGTGCGGTTGCCACTGCCCATTAAGAGTGAGAACTGATGCCAAGTAAGAGTGGAGATGCTGTTTCTAAGGCAGTTCAGGCAGTTCAGTCTTCTGACATGATTGTGAAGTTGGTGTCACACCACCATTAAGACAAAGCGTCATTTAGTTGGGACTGTGTGTACTTACACTGATTTTGGTTGCTATGAGTTCTTTTTGAGAATATATTTATTCTCCCTAGAAATTTAGAAATCATTTAGATATCATTCCTAGATTTGTAATGTTTAATTTCTCTATTTCTCCATGTTTGCCTCTATATGTTAATTTTCTCAGTGAGTTATGAGAATTAATAAGTGTTTGTGTTGGTTTGTATGAGAGAGAGAGAGACAGAGACAGGGAAAGAGATAGGAATAATGGCTGATACAGAGTAAAAATTCAATAAATTATAGCTATATTTGAATAATGAGGAAAATGTGAGACATTAGGGTACTCGTTTCATAGTTTTAGAAATGCAGATGTCCTTTTCCCCCCGTTAGTTATAATGGCATCTCTTAATTCTAGGATGCCTTGTTTTTCCTGAAGGATTTCTTCACAAGTCTTTCTACAGAAGTAGAACTGCTACTGACTCCAGATCCAGAAGGTATTTCACACATGCAGTTTAAAAATTCCATGACAAATACAGGTGCCTTCACTTAAGATGGGCTTATGTCCCAAGAAGTGCACTTTAAGTTGAAATGCTGTAAGTCAAAAAACACTCACAACATGTAACTCCCGAGCATGCAACTCAGCCACACGGCATGTAGAGCACCAGTCATTAACCGCTGGGGCGCCCAGGGGGATGGAGCTGTGGCTGCTGCACCTGCCGCACCTGCCTAGCTGGGAGGAGAGCTCGGCCGCATGATGCAGCCTGGGAGACGATCACAGGGCAACATTCAATGTGCGGTTTCTACTGACTGCGTGATTGCACGGTTGGTGTCACACCACCGTAAGTCTGACCTCGTTACGCTGGGACCATGTGTACTTACCCTGATTTTGATCACTGAGTTCTTTTTGAGAATATATTTATATCTATTTCCATATATGTGTGTGTTTTCTGTGTTTATCAGTTAATGCAGATGCAAGCGTAATTTTCTGTAAAAGTAATAATCTAAACTTTTTATTAGTTGAGATGTAGCAAAACGAGTTAAATTGGTTGGTTTAAATTGCTGCTCTGAAGAAGCATGGCTGGTTTTTCAAATGTGCGCATTCCGTTTCAGTCAAAAAGTCCCCTGGAGCCGACGTCACCTGCAGTTTGCCAAGGCATTTGAGCACTTCAAAGGAGCCAAATCTAGTTCTTTCTTTCCCTGGGCCAAAACAGCCTTCCCAAAGCGATAGTGCCAATTCAGCAGAGGTGGCTAACGGAGTGGAAGAAGAGTTCTCAGCTGAGGAAGCATCCTTTAGTGACCAGCCTGTGTTTTTCAGGTAAATAATTCAATTTTGGTAACAAACGAAGTTATTTGGAGTTTCAAGGATCGTCCCATAATGCACAAGTATACTGGTAGTCGTGAGGTTACATCAGCTTTTTGCTTTGCCGCATAATTAACTGGATGGTCTCTTGTGGTCCCCACCTAACTGGTAGCCGTCACTTAAAGATGGAAACCCAGTCAGGGTTCGTCTGTCTGTTGAACCTACAGCAGAAGTTCTCTGTTCTTCCTGACATTTTTCTTTCTTCCCTTCCCCGACCCACTCTTCCCACGTCACCATGATGATGTTTGTACCTCCCCAAATGTGGTGTCATCCTTTTCCTTTTTGCACACCTTCACTCTGGAATTCTGCCCTTTCCTAATGGGGATTTCCTTCCTGGTGTTCAGTGTCTGCCCTTCCATCTCTGCCATGTCTTTCCTGACCTTTCCTCCTTGGCCACGTGAGCACTGGAAGCCTGGCTGT
>RJWT010020220.1:0-18057 GCA_004365215.1 Cuniculus paca
AAATCTTTGTCCCACCTGCTCAAGGACCACTCACCAAGGCGCTCCAGACCCAAGGTGGGCTCAGACCTGCCCGCAACCTCTTCCCTCCTAGACATAGAAGACCCCAGCACTAGCCCAAGCTTGGCCCATCGCCGCCCCTGCCCGCGCCGCGCCCCGCCCCCCGCCCCCCGCCGCCCGAGTTCTGCCTCACCTCACCTACCCTCTTTCGGGGGCCGGACTCCACCTCTCTCTCCGCCATGTTGGGCCCCGCTCGGAACCGCAGCGGCTCCCAGCACGGTGGCGGCGGCACCTCTCGGGCCCCCGGCCCCCGCCCACACTGCAGACACGGCCGCCTCGCCGCAGCTTCCCAGGACCCGGCCGGGCCTGGCGCGGGAGTAAAGAGGGGGCGGATGCCGCGCGCCTGGTCACAGCTCCAAGGGTCCCACGGGTGTGCGCGTGGGCGGTAGGGCCTGCCCGGGAGAGGGGGGGCCGGGACTCCGGGGGTTAATGGCCTCCAAGGGGCCCCGTGAGTAGGATTATTTTCTCTCAGAAATTCCTCCGCCTGCGGTTTCTTAAAGGGATCACCAAACGAGCCCCTTGCGCGCGCCCCTAATGCGCAGGCGCACCATAAGTCCCTCCCTCCTTTCCCACCAAGCCCCCGGTCTTGAGCGTGCGCGGTGAGTAGACCAGGGTAGGCCAAATCCTGCAAGTCTCTTTACTGCCAGCAGCTGCTCCCACCACTCAACTATGGCCGCTCCCTTAAAGGGACCATGACGCAGAGATGAAGGAATAATGAAAGAAATTAGTGAAAGGTCAATCTGGAAGATTGGGTGAAATGACAGTGAGGGGTCCACATCACCATCTTACAGTTGACTACACGGATACCATTGAAAAGAGAAGATGATGACCTTAAGTTCTCATTGGATCACTCAACATGAGGAATCCTAATCAATAAGGGAACAAGATATCTCAAGAAAAACCAACTTTCCCGCCTTTAAACAGCCTGATGTGAAGCACAAGGCATAGAATATCAAGGACTAACTTATAACCTAACCTCAAAATCAGATCATTTGGTGATTTTGAAGACTGAACCAACTACTGAAGATAATTTCCCTCAATAGTAATTTGCCCTTAGACTATGAAAATAGGAAAGGATCTTAGAAACTCTACTCTGATGCTTTCAGTGGTAAAATTGCTGCCTGATCCTGGGAAGTAATTTATCCCAAAATACTTTGTTCCTGGTGTTGAACTAGGATCAAGATTTGAGTCACAGACGTCCAGGATTTTTCAGTGTATGATTTTCAAGGCATGATAGAACATTTAAAATGAAGGTGCCATGATAATTCAAGAATATTGTAGTACGCCTGGGAAGATGCATGATGATTTATGGCTGCTATGTATCCTCATTCACCTCTACTGAAGAAGCTTGAGAACTTAAAGGATGAGCATCTTATTATTTAAGTAGGAAACTAGGAAGTAGATTTATGTCTGTCTTGCTCTGAAACCTGAACTGAATCCTAAATTGAAGATGGCTAAGGAGAATGAAGGCTTGAATCATTCCTCGTTTGTTGATTTTAGTCCCCCCAAGCCTCCATTGGAGAAAAAAATCCCCTAATGGAGTTCTTAATGATTCCATAAGGGCAATAAGGAGACATACAGTAAGAAATACAAAGAAGTTGCCTCCTATGGGCCATTCATTCCCCATAATTAAACATATTCAAATGGGAATGTGCAACTTCTAAATTCACAAGATAGTACAATGCGACTTCCGTGTGTGTATCATGTGGAAGCTATTTTGAACACAAAAAGTTTGCTAATCTAAGGCATCCTGCTGAACACTGTGTGAAATCATTGGCAATTTCCATGCTGGGGCTTCTTTAGGCCTGTTTAATTTCTCTGGTGGCTAGAAGAAAGGATAGAAAGACATATATATATATATATATATATATATATATATATTCACTTTGGGCAGGATTTTTAAAAAATATGTTAGATTCTTTAGTTCCATGATGGAAATAAAAGAAGCCAAAAAATATGTAAGTTCCAGGAAATGTAAGTACATAAAAGGTTTAGTGAGCTGGGCATGGTGGCGCATGCCTGTAATCACAGCACTCAGGAGGCTGAGGCAGGAGGATTATTGGCAGTGGAATACTCCCTTCTGATAAAATCTAAAGGCTTAAAGTGGAACTGCTAAACTTCAATTAGAAGTGTGGAGCCCCCAAGCCTGTTCACGCAGCCTGCTGTCTTCCCCTCTCTCTGCCCCTTCTTTTACAACCCCTCCCACCATTATACAAATGTTGGCCTTCCCAGAACACAATTTAAAGCCATTGATTTAGTACAGTTCCACTTTTTGGAAGACATAGTGCTTGGGCTCAAACCCAAGGCCTCATGCATACGAGGCAAGTACTCTACCGCTAAGCTACAACCCTGACCCCGATTCTACATTTTATAGATGGAGCCACAGGCCCAGGGCAGATGTGATTTGCTCGAGATAACACGAAGGATTAGTAACCACATCAGAACTGGAAAAACCTCAGCCTGGAACTTTCTCCTGTAACAGACTGTTTCTACCAGTATTAAGAATATGTTGGGTCTTCAATTATCAGCAGAACTTAGATATTCCAGATAGTGTACAAGCATAACAGGAATATTCAATATAATCATCCATATGAAGGAAGGAGAAAAGAGTACCTACATTAAGTGGTGTTAATTACATTAATTAATCATAATTTTACAAAGGTGTTCATAAAGGTGCAAGGTCAGCAAGCAGAAATGCCAAGTCAGAATTCAAAGACTAACTTCCCTGATAACATATTAGAAATATCATAAACTAAAGGTGGTACACTGGTGGTCAAATCTGTCCCACAAATGTGTACTTAGCTTGTACTGTGTCTACCTATGTGATCTTGATCAAGTTATTTGATTTATGACTTGGTTTTCTCATCTGAAAAATGGGTCATTGGAGAAAAAAAACTGACATCTGTAAATCTCTTAGAATACTTTTAGTTCCTACCAACATGAATATTATTTTGTCTTATTTTATTTTTAAATTTTATGCCAACATTTAAAATAAAATAAACAGGGTTTGGTGAAGCACATCACTGTAATCCCAGCACTTGGCAGGCTGAAGCAGGAGGATCACAAGTTCAAGGCCAACCTAGGCTACATAACAAGTTCAAGTCCAGCTTGGGCTACAAAGCAAGACCCCATCTCAAAAATAAAAATTAAATTAAATAGGATAATTCACCCTCAAATCCATTTTTCTGACTTCTCTGAATTAAAACTAGAATACAATGGAGATAATGCTTTGCAAGTATCAAGCTGATTCATTTTAATTTTCTTAAATTTTGTTCCAATATAGACTTTTGTTTGAAGTACAGCCAGAGACATTCCCACCCCCAAGAGAGAATAGAGTGAGCTTACTAGAGTGAAAAAGAAGTTGCCAATTTTTTTGGTTTCACTTAACCTATGAAGTGCAGCAAATAATAAGACTGTCACAGAGTTCTCCCACACTCCACAAGTACTTATTTCAGCATAGGAAGACTAAGCCATGAGACTGTAACAGAGAAAGGAAAGGCCTGACTCTCGTAATTAAAAGGTGAAGAAAAGAAGGAAGCAAGAAGTAAGAGAGGCATCACTTGAAGGACATGTTTTTGTCTTCCAGCTCTTCAAAAGAGTAATGATTCCTGCTCTTCTCCTGTTTGGAATTCTAAGTAGAGATGACGTCAGCTATGACTATACTACAGAACAGTCAGCCATATCTGGGTAAAAGGGATGCCACAGTGTTGTAGGAAAAAGAAAGAAGGTTCTTCATAGAGAACCCTCAGTCAACAGGTAAATCCAAGTTTTATGGCTCTTATAGCTTATGTGATGGGGGTAGAATATTTTCTAAGAAAAAGAACACAAAATTGTATACAGAAAAATTAAATACAAAATCTTGGAAAGAGCTCTGCAAAGTGAATGGCCCTTAGCTCCTGTATGATATAGAACATCCAGAAGTTCCCATATGGCCTGCAGAAGAACCGAAAAAGTAGCCAAGAATATTGGCTGGCAAGTATGGAGGAAGTGGCTCTGTAGATTATTCTGGTCTGAAAACAAAAAGGAGTAACAGGAAAACCTCAGGAAGAGATGTGGTTTGCCTCCAAGCTCTGAGAAAGCTCAAGGAGGCCAACCTACAAGATGTGAAGAGCAGGTTGCTAAGCATCCTAAGAAATGGAATAGTACAGGGACACCAAATGCATTCAAGGTTTCTGGCTTCCCCAATCATAATGAGTCATACACACTGACACCAACTCAAGGACACACACAGAAGTAGAGCACAATTACAGAAAACACTGTTTCTTTCCAAAAGAGGTTATTACTATTTTAATGATTAGATATGAATATATTTTAAATCAAATCAGATATATTAGATAAGTTCAAAGATGTTTAAAAAGTAAAAACAGGGTGATTAGATGAAAAGTGACTACAGTGAAGCTAATTGAAAGAATATTTTTCTGAGACGACACTGGAGCTGAAAATTTAAATAATGACCAAGAGCCAACTGTGCAAATGTCTAGGGCAAAAGGATCGATAAGGATAAGAAATTCTGTGCAAAAAAAAAAAAAATCCAGATGTGCCAATATTACAAGAATCCAGTTGGAGAGAGACAGAGGACGAAGTCACAAAAGTAGGCAAAGATAAATTATGAAAGAGCTGTAGGCCATGGTAAGGGTTTTTAAATTTCAATTTGTATCTGATGAAAAACCATTAGATATTGAAAAAAATTATGTGAGCCCTCTGGAGACCATATGCAGAATGGGCCATAGGGAAACAAGGGTGGACATAATAGGTTTTGTGGGAACTCAGATGAGAGATGACAATAGCTTAGTCTGGGCCAAGGCATTGGCAGTGGAAATAATGAAAAATAGTTGAATTCAAGATATATATATTTTGGAGGCTATGTTAGCTTCTATCACCATAACAAAACACCTGAGAAAATCATCTTAAAGGAGAAAAGGTTTATTTTGGCTCAGATTCAGAAGTTTCAGTCCATTTTCCATAGGCAAGGCAGAAACATCATGGCAGACAGTCATGGCAGAGAAGAGCTCCTCACTTCATGGTGACTAGGAAGAGGGGGACATGTATTGGGAGGAGAGTCGTGGTCCAGACCCCCAGCCTATAGAATGATACCATCCACATTCATGGTGAGTCTCCCACCTCAGTTTGCTGTCCCATAAGCCAACTGTCTCTCGAAACACCCTCACAGACACACCCAGAAGTGTGCTTTACTAATTTCCTAGGTATTTCTCAATCCAATTAAGTCAACAGTTAAAATTAGCTACTACAGATGTTTAACAAGTAGTTTTGCTGCTAATAAATTGGATACTGGGAGAGGGAAAAAAAGTTGACAAGGATAAATGATTATTTGTTAGCCTTAACAATTAGGTTAATGATGTTGCCCATTTTTTGAAATGGAGAAGAGTAAACTGAAGAAGTGGCCAGAGGAGGAAGCAAGAATAATGTTTTACACATGTTAAATTTGAGAAGACTCTTGGATACCCAAGTGGAATGAATATTTGAGTCTGAAGTTCAAGAGAGACGAAAGCACTAACGATAGAAATAAGGGAGTGATTAGTGTAAACCAAAAGACTAGATAGGGTTACAGAGTATACTATGAACTGAGCCCTGAGGCACTGCGAATTTAGAACTCAGGAAAAACCAGAGGATCAATAAAGTAGTAGGAAAACCAGAAGTGTATGTGGTCTCAGAAGCCAAGTAAAAGCATTTCAAGAGATAGGATCAATTACTACTTTGTCAGATGTCACTGAGAGGACAAGTAAAATGAGGACCAGGAGCTGACTAGAGAATTAGAAGATCCTGGAGATACAGAACAGAACCGTTTTAGTGTGTTGGTATGGATAGAAACACATTGGAATGGCCTGAAGAGAGAAGGAAAATAAAGAAATAGAGACAGTGAATGTGGACAATTCTTTCAACACTTTATTGTTAAAAAAAAAAAATCAGAGTGCTGGGGATCTAGCTCAGGGGCCTAAGCGCCTGCCTGGGCAAGCACAAGGTTGTGAGTTCAATCCCCAGTGCTAGAAAGAAAAAAAAAATCAGAGAAATAAGGTAGGAGTTGGAAGAGAATATGGCTCAAGAAAAACCAATGAAAGATAAGAATCAATAAGCCACATTAGAAATAGTAAAGCATCTTTAAATACAGTATATTAGAAAGTTCCAATAGATGACATAGCCTCAAAGTCCCCTCCTTCCAACCTAACACAAACCATAGATGAATCTGCAACAGTGCAGAAAAACCAGGAAGTAAATGACGAGAGTGGGTTGAAAAGAGGAAATCATGTATCCTGGAGTCAAGCCAACCTTAGAAGCCAATGCTCCATTTGGCATATAATCCCTGGAAACTGAATTCTTTAGGGTTGTCATAAATATTGGTTTCCTTCTGCTGGAGAAGGTAAATATCATTGTACTTTTTCTATGAACCTTTTTATGTTCATGACCTACTAGATGAGACAAAATTCAGTGCAAACAAGGATAGGTTTAAGGAGGAGCACATTTAATGCTGATCGGTTAGATATTTTGGAATGTCAAGACGTAGCCTGGCAAGAGTCAG
The DNA here is from genome assembly GCA_004365215.1 of Cuniculus paca. Taxonomy (NCBI): domain Eukaryota; kingdom Metazoa; phylum Chordata; class Mammalia; order Rodentia; family Cuniculidae; genus Cuniculus; species Cuniculus paca. Next base: position 6,593 of record RJWT010020220.1, read on the forward strand.
TAACTGTAGGCCTGTTGAACAATCATGAGATGTTTTTATTTCCTAAAAAAAAAAAAAAGACAGTATCAGCAGCATTGCTTTCAGTAGTACACAAATTCTTTTTCAAAGGTAAAGATTTTTTAAAGTTTTATACTTTAAAATACCCTCCCTAAAAAAAAAAAGTATGCTTGCATATAGATTCTTAAAATCTAGAAAGATACATCGGAAATGAACAGTAATTATATATTTGGGGCTAGATGAAAGCAATTGGGGGAAGAACGATTTTCATTTTCTACATTATTAATTTGTGAGCTATATAAATTGCTATTTTTTAATTAATTTTTATTTTTTGTGGTGCTGAGGATGGAACTCAGGGCTTCACATGTGGTAGGAAACACTCTGCCATGGAGCCACACCCCCAGCCTTCTATTTTTTTGTTTGTTTGTTTGTTTGAGACAAGGTCACAATATGTAGTTCACACTGGATTTGATTGGCTCGCTACATTACTTTTTTAAAATTTAATGTTCGGAGCTGGGCGTGGTTGTGCACACCTAGAACCCCAGCACTCAGGAGGCTGAGGCAGGAGAATCATTGCAAGTTCAAGACCAGCCTGGGCTACAAAGTGAACTCAAAGCCAGCCTGAACTGCACAGTGAGATCCTGCCCCCCCTCAAAAAACCAAAAAAACCCAAAAACTTAATGTTTAAAATTTGTACTATCAAAATTCTGATTAAAATCAGTAGTACTGGAATAAATGAAAAATAAAGAATAATGAAATAATAAAGAAAAATCAAGCATACACTAAACAATAGGATTGGAACAAATGTTATTTAATATACTTTCTCTTTGAACAAATGATTTATTGCCTACGAGGTACTTCCACACATTCATCTTGCCGTTTGATGAAGAATGCCTTAGCCACATTACTTTGTAGAAAAAGCAGACTCTCAGAGGTTAGGACACCAACATAAGGCCACATAGCTAATAAGAGAAGGAACCTGATAGACATTTGGCTGACTGGTCCATCTAGTGGTAACATGTGTCAGAATTCCCTTCCTTTATAAGGCTGTGTAATCTTCCATGGTATGTATATACTACTTTTTGTTCATCAATTTCTTGGTCAATAGACTCTTGGGTTGCCCCACCTCTTGGCTATTATGAATAACTCTGCTACAGACATGGGTGTGCAAGTATCTTTTTTGAGATCCTGCTTTCAGCTGGACACAATGGCAGGCATCTGCTGCCAGAGGTTTTTGGAATCCAGAGGCATAAAGATCACTTGAGTGGGCCATCCTGGGCAGTATAGTGAAATCTCTAACAATAAAAATTATTATTTTTTTTAAATTTTACCAGGCATGGTGGTGCATGCCTGTAATCCCAGCACTTGTGAGGTTGAAGCAGGAAGATCACAGCAAGTTTGAGGCCAGCCTGGACTACAAAGTGAACTCAAGGCCAGCCTGAACTGCATAGTGAAATCCTGTCTAAAAAAAAATTTCTTTTAAAGATATAATTTAGCTATAGCTCTCCTGTCTCCTCCATCTTCCAACCCTAACCACTAATCTGGGTTGTTTCTAGAGGTTTCCTATTCCGGACATTTTCTGTGAGTGAAATTATATAGCAATGTGGTTTTTGTGAATGAATTTATTTAGCACATTGTTTTCAGGGCTCACTGTTTGGTTTGGTTTGGTTTGGTTTGGTTTTATTGTTCTATTTTATTCCCTTTAAAATAAAAAAGATCCGGACTAGATGTCTTTGCTGGCCACCCTTCAAACATTTATAAAAGAATTAACAGCAGTCTCACTCAAACTCCCAAAATGTTGAAGAGGAATAGCTAGGAATATTTTCTAGCTCATTTTCTGAAACTTGCATTACCTCAGTAATAAAGCTAAACAAAGACACTAAGGAAAACTACAGATCCATCTCCCTTATGAACATTGGTGCAAATTTCTCAGCGGCATATTAAAAAATTATAAGTCATAGCCAAGTAAAATTTATTCCTAGAATGCAAGGATAGTTCATCATAAAATCAACCTAGCATACCACATTAACAGAACAAAGGGCAGGAAAAAAATACCTGATCATCTCGATGCAGTGACATCATTTGATGCAATTCAACACTTTATGATAAGAATACTTACCGAATAAGAAATAGAAGGAAATTACTTCTACATAATAAAAGCCATATATGAAAACCCATTGACAACATTGTACTCATTGGTTCTCCCCCCTTTCTTTTCTCTTTCTTTCTTTCTTTCTTTCTTTCTTTCTTTCTTTCTTTCTTTCTTTCTTTCTTTCTTCTTTCTTTCTTTCTTTCTTTCTTCTCTCTCTTTCTTTCTCTTTCTTTCTTTCTTTCTTTCTTTCTTTCTTTCTTTCTTTCTTTCTTCTTTCTCTTTCTTTCTTTCTCTCTTTCTCTCTTTCTCTCTTTCTTTCTTTCTGAGACAGGGTCTCACTATGCAGTTCAGGCTGGCCTTGAGCTCACTTTGTAGCCCAGGTTGGCCTAGAACTCACAGTGATCCTCTTGCCTCAGCCTCCCAAGTGCTGGGATTATAGGTGTGCACCATCACACCCAGCCCACTTTGACCATTTACATATATCATAGTAATGGAGTTCCTAGCCAGAACAATTGAGCAAGAAAAAGAAATTTTAAAAAATCCAAATAGGAAAAGAAGTAACATGATCTGTCTGCAGGTGACATGAAAATGCTAAAGATCCCACACACACACACAAAAAGCTGTTAGAATTAATAAATCATCTTAGCAAAGTTTCAGGATACAAAATCAATATCAAAATATTGGTTGTGTTTTTATACACTGACAATGAACAATTCAAAAGAGAAAGTATTTTACACATCCATTTACAGTAACATCAATAAGAATAAACACTTTGAGCCAGGCATGGTGGCTTCCAGTTGACTGGAAGACTAACAGGAAAATCAAAAGTTTTAAGGATGCCTAGGAAACAGCAAGACTTGTCTTAAAATAAAATGTAAAAGCTGGGTTGGGGATGTAGCCAAGCAGTAGAGCACTTGGATTACATTAGACACTGGATTCAATCCCCATCACCACACACACACACACACACACACACACACACACACAGAAAGAAAGAGAATAAATGTAATAAATTTAACCAAGAAGGTAAGAGGCTTATATACTGAAAACAACAAAACAGAAAGATGGCCTATATTCACAGATTAGAAGATTTAATTTTGTTAAAATGACAATAGCACCCAAAGAAGTATACTTACTCAATGCAATCTCCATCAAAATCTCAACATCTCAATAATATTTTTGCAAAAATATTAAAGGTGAGACTAAATTTCATATGGAATATCAAACAACCTTGGAGTAGAAAAACAAAGTTGAGTCTTTTGCATTTCCTGATTTCAAAATTTATGATAAAATTGCAGGGCATGGTGACACACCACTATAATCTCAGCACTAGGGAGGCTGAGGTGGAAGAATTACCGCAAGTTTGAGGCCAGTTTGGGATACAAGGATTTCTTGTTTAAACTGCAGCTAACTTTTCTAATTATAGGTCAGAGTTTCTTCTGTGGCAGATTTTTAACAGTTCCTCATACACTTGGGACAATTATTTAAAAGCACCCTGCAGCCTTCCTGATAACTCCTTCATTCTCCTAGTTACAAAAGAATCATAGCTCTTTTCTGCTATTTTAAAAACCCTCTGGGGGGAAAAAAAAACCCTCTGCTAAACTGAGTGTGGCGGCACATGCCTCTAATTCCAACACTTGGGAGGCTGAGGCAGGATTGCTGTGAATTTGTGGCCAGCCTGGGCTACATAGTGAGTTCAAGGCAAGCCTGAACTACATAACAGGACCCTGTCTCAAAAAACAACAGCAAAACAAACCCCTCTGCTACCACATTCACTACTTTCACCGCTGGGTCTGTAACTACCATAGTGACTACCAGAGTGTCTTCTACCAAAACTGCCCCCCTTCATGGGTTCATTATTTGAATATCTGCTATTGTCCACTATAATTTCCAAAATCATAGTTACCACCACCAACGTAGTTACCACTGCCAAATTTTCTCCTTCATTGTAAGCATCATATCCACCACCACCTCTACCTTAGCTTCCATATCCTAATCCATGGCCATCATAGCCTCCTCTGCTGCTATGACCAGGACTATGGCCATTGTTGCCTCTATCACCTCCAAATCCATTACATCTACCATAACCTCCGTAACTACCTCTGCCCCCACCACCTCTACCACCACAGGGTCTTCTTCACCTAAAATTTCTCCTGTGACCAAAATTACCTCCACCCACTTCAAAGTTTCCTCTGCAGCCCATAAGGTTACCAGATACACCTCCACAATCTCTTCCTGCTCCAGCATACTGCATCTCTTCTTTAGAAAGGTCCTTTGCCATAGTTGTGCACATTAAAATGTATTATTTCTGCACTGGGTCGGTGATGGCTGCACAACTGTAATCCCACCTCTTCTGAGGCAGAATGATAACAAGTTAGTGCCTAGCCTAAGAAATTGAGCAATTTAGCAAGATCTTGTCTCAAAAAATTAAAAGTTCTGGGGATATGGCTCAGTGTGAAAGCCCTGGATTATATCCCTAGTACTGAGGGGCCAAAAAAGTTATTTCTGAACAACAGTTTAATATTCAGTATCATGATCATCAACAATTACAACAGCAGCCTGGTGTGGTAGCACACACTTGTAGTCTTAGTTACTTTGAGACTGAGAAAGGAGGATCACAAATTTGAGGCCAGCTTGGGTAATTTAGTAAGATCCTGTCTCAGAAACATTGGGTGGTCCCATGCTTTAGAGACTCCTCTCTAAAAACAGTTCTCTGTGGCTCCACTCCACTTGAGTCAACCCTGAGCATCTTCCCCATGTCCTGCAGCCACCTGTTCAACACAGGAGAAAGTCATAAAACCAAAATTTCCAAATGCTTCCTTTGGTGGTCTAACTACATTCTCCGAGCATACCCGTTTCTCCCTTAAACTATCATCTGTAGGTTCAAAGCTCAGAGGATCATTCAACAACTTCCTGAACTCCCAACACTAATCAACAGCTTCCTCAACACTCTGGTTCCTTTGAATCAAGGCTCTCCTCCTTGACCCCTTGCATTGACCCCCTCTCCCTGGTGCCAATGGCACTGGGCTGGAGGCCACAAGCACAGTTCTACCTCCATCTTGAGAATGGGTAGCCTCTTCCCACTGGAGTTCAATATGGGTCCAAGAGGAAGAGGCCAGTGTGCATGTGTATTTATTTCTCTCCTCGTGTAACTCATTTCAACCAATGGGACAATAAGACATTTGATGCAAGCTGTCTCGGAAAATTGCATTGTATTGAGGTTGGATCAGGGGGATCACAAGTTTGAGCCCAATCTGGGAAATTTAGTATAAAGACTGGAGAATGGCCCTGAGTTCAATACCCAGTAACAAAAGAAAAGAAAAAATGAAGAAAAAGAACGAAAGAAAAGAGAAGAGAAGAGAAGAGAAGGAAAAGAGAAAAGAAAGAAAAGAAAAGAAAAGAAAAGAAAAGAAAAGAAAAGAAAAGAAAAGAAAAGAAAAGAAAAAAAGAGAATTGCCTAAGCATTTTCTTTTCCTCTCTTGTTAAATCTTCATCACTTCCATGAGGGCAAACACAGGCTAGTCTGCATGAAGATGAGTGAGATCATGAGGAGTGAAGCCAACTCATTCCATGTGAGATCATTCTTCTGCTTGCTTTCTTTCTTTCTTTCTTTCTTTCTTTCTTTCTTTCTTTCTTTCTTTTTCTTTTTTTAAACAGGGTCTAACTCCTTAGTTTACACTGGTGCCACCATGCCTGACTAGGTGAGACCATTCTCAACCAGCCAACCTCCAACCAGCCCAGCAGCCATTTAAGGATTCAGGAAAGAGTCCAAATCCAGGTAAGAGAAACATACTTTAGCCCACATCAACTGAATTGCATGGGTGACTCATAGGCTCATGACAAATAATAATGGTGACTCCTGTACTGAATTTTGAGCTGCTTGTGTAACAGCATTAGTGTGGCAATAAATAATTTATACATACCTTTAATCAGTTTCTTATTGTTACATAACAAAATACCAGAAACTTGGTGGATGAAAAAAACTTACTGTTTTTAGTACTGAGGATTGAACCCAGGAGCACTATTCCACTGAGATGCATCCCAGTAGTTTGGTTTTTTTTTCCTCTCTCTTTTTATTTTTACTTTTAAAACGGGGTCTCCCTAAGTTGCCCAGGCTGCTTTTGAGTTTTTATGATTCCATTTCCTCAGCCTCCCAATACCCTGAATTACAGATATACACCACTGCACCCAGAAAAAAATTATCTCATAGTTTCTGTGACTTAGAAGTCCAGGCATGGGTTATCTGGGTATTCTGATCAGGGTCTTGCCAGGCTGAAATCAAAGTGTAACCAGATCTGTGATCTCATTTTAGGTGTGGAATCTTCTTCCAAGTTTTATGGCTGTTGGCAAAATTCAATTTTTTTAAATAGTTGTAGGGCTCACTTAGCAGACACCCAGCTTTACACACAGAGTGACAATTTTGTTCTTCAAAGCTAGCAGGTGTCCGTGGCACTCTAATCTCTCCGGCTTTTGTCCATCTCTGACTGCTATTCAGAGGGCCTGCTAATTAAGTCAGGTCCACATAGAATAATTTTCCTGTTGATAGGGTAAAGTCAATTAATTAGGGATCTTGCCATATCTTCAAGATCTTCCCACTTTTCTCATATGAGATAACTTAATCACAAACTTATATTCCATCATAGTTAAAAGTTCCAATAATTGAGGATCTTACAGAATGTATATACCAGGAAATAGAAATCTTAGGGACCATTTTGGAATTCTGCTTAGCACAATGTCTGAAGCTAAAATGTGCAAACAATTTTAAAAGATAAACATGTAGAGCATTAAAAATAAATTTACATAATATAGATCAGTGATGGTGAACCTTTTAGAGACTGAGTGCCCAAACTGCAACCCAGTACCCACTTATTTATCACACAGTCCCAATAATGCAATTAAGCCTGAATATTGAAGTTTCAGTCTAGAAAAAAATAACTTATAAACTTGGCTCACCTGCTGATCAAGAGGGAATTCCCTAGGTTTGCCACTGATACAGATCATGTAATATACCATATTACCTTCAAATAAACTACTGAAAGTTAGTATCTATCCATTTATAAAATCAATTCAATGAAGTTGATTAAACTGACCAAAGAAAGAAGACATGATTGTGGGGTGATTGGTGGAGAAGGGTCTTTCTTTGGATGGTGCATTCTTTTTTTGTTCAGTTTTTACTAATTGTTCAACGTTTTAGGTATTCACAGTTATCTTGCACTTAAATTACACTTAAAAATAAATTTTTCTAAAAAGTAATTTTATAACACAGAAAAACTATTGAACAAAGTAAAGGCTATATATGAAAGTATTTGGAAAAAGAAAAAAAGAAAATGACAGACATGCCCAGTTCATGGAAGAGTCATAAGGATATTACCTCTTCATTTCTTTCACTTGGTATTGTCTGTACATCTGAAACAAATCATGGTCTGTTTGTCCAAACATAGAGCACAATTCAGATCTGTTCATACGATATTCTCTCACTAAAATCTGTAACACCAAGTGAAGTGGTAAGTCTTTGCTTAAAATCTTAGTTTTGAAAGAGGCCTACTTGTAGCATATTTTTTTCAGATTGTATTTAAGTGAAAAAGTCATATGGAGGAAAAATGACTTACTGACTAAAAGGTGGCATAATCTTTCAAGAGCCATTATGGCAGGACTGAGGGTGTAGTTCTGGTGCAGAACAGTTGCTAGTACATGTGAGAAATGGGTTCAATTTCCAGACTCACAGAAGAGAAAGAGAAGGCTGCTGGCAATGCTGTGATGGGAATGCTGCGAGCCCTTTTATGTTGTCAGTGGTAATGTAAACTAGTACAATTATCATGGAAATTGGTCTGGACATTCTTCAAAAAAAATAAAACTAGAAATTACATTAGACCTAGCTACTCCTTTCTTAGGTATCATCCCAAAAGAGTTAATGACATCATATTACAGTGATACATTCATACCCATGTTTATAGCATCACAATTCATAATAACTAAATCTTGGAAACAGTATGTATGCCCATCATCAGGATAAATAAAGAAATGTGGTATTTATACATAATGGAAGAAGGATAAATGAGTCATTTGTTTAAAAAAATGGATGTACCTTATGATCATAATTTAAGTTAAATAAATTAGACTCATAAGCTTAAATATTATGTAGCTTTTCTTATATGAAAAACCCAAAATATAAATAAAAGGAAATCTAAAAGCTAGACACTAGGAAGTAGCAAGATCTTTTTCAAATGGGAAGGGGAGGGACTTCCAGGAAGATGCCAGAGTGGAGAGCAAGAGCTTCTGAGATTTGAGATCCAGACACTGGAATATAGCAACATGAAGAGGAAAAGAAAAGAGGTATATCCCCAGGATGCAGGAAAGACCTGATTCAAGAATTGAAGCCCTAGGGGAAAGCAAAGAGAAAGACTTCAACCAAGAAGGAAGATATGACAGGTGATGCTTTCTGCCTGAGCCTGGACTCGCTGTGAGGGAGGTGTGGTTCAAACCTGCAGACACACAGTGACTACTGGTGACCCTGAAGCCTCCATGGAGAAACATACCAGTGAAATGGAGGAATGGATGCAGGGAACTGCAGTGGCTACTGAGTTATTCAGGTTCAAACATCCTGCAGGAGAAGGTGATTGGCCAGGAGTCATCTTGGAGAGGGACCAACTAATCTCTGAACACAGAGCAACTGCTCGCTCCAATTAGCAGCTCCCAGTATTGGGGTCATGGAGCCAAGTTAAAGTTGGCAGGAAATCAGGGAGCCAAGTTAAAGCCAATAGGAGGTGCGTGGACTGCTGCAGGTTGAACAGGTCTGGTTCCAGCCTCAAGGCCAGAAACCAGCTCAAACTTCAGTGGAACTAAAAGGTACAGACTTGCTGGGATTATCTACTACTCCACTGTAAAGCTATGGCTGGTTTTCCAGGATTAATCAGCTCAGATCTGGACTTTGCCCACTTTCTCTACCAGTGACAGCAGAGACACTCCTTGAAGTGGACATCTTTTTATCTTACTTTCTGTCTTTTTTGTTTTGTTTTATTTTGCTTTTTCTTGATTGATTGTTCTTATTTTTACATGAGTGTGAACATGGTTTCTGGTTTGTTGTTGTTGTTGTTGTTCTGTTCTATTATTGTTTTTATTTCTTCCTTCTCTCTTTTCCTGCTGTCTTCTTCACCAGTTTCCCAAAGTTTGCATGATGTTTCTGTGTTCTCCAGTCTTGCTATTAATCTCTCCCTCCTCTTCTATTTCTCTGTTCTTTCCCCCCAGTCCCATTGAAATTTTCTCCCCAAGGGTAAAATTGCTATATTGAGGACTTGTTTACTGCATTTAATTTTCAGTTTGTTCTAGATTTTGTTGTATAACCACAAATCTAGTTTATACAGTTACCGGTATCAAATTAATAGTTATCTCAGTTTGTCATTTTCTAGACTGTGTTTGATGATAGTATTATTGTTGACTATAACACTTTAGCCAAAGTGACAGTTTACCAAGACTGAGATTGCCTAAGGATTATAAAAATACTATAGAATGGTGCCAAACAACCACAGACCAGACAAGTAGGCAGCAACTTTTCACCCCCAATAAATTGAAGAGATAGGATCTTGTAACAGACTGAAAACCAAAAGCCAGCTATACGTGGGAGAAACCTGTGAGAAGCAGTCATTTCCTAAGGGCTCTTAATACTAGCAATAAAACTATTTACCATACACAACTTACAAGCATCAATGTAGGAATTAAACTTTAAAAAGTATATAGAAAATGAGAAGACACAAACAAGATGCAACCCTAGACTTTCAGCTCACCAAAGGAAAACCCAGGGGGCAATGAGGTGGAACAATACAAAAGCCACCCACTTGGACTCTCTGAAGTGATAACAGCAAAAGTAACAAACCAGATAACAAAGCACTATATAACAAATGAAATCAGAAATCATAAATAATTTCTCAGATAACTACAGAGATGGTGACTATAATGAAAGACATGCTTAGTGACTCCAGAGCAGATACAGAGTAAAAAAATAAAATAAAATAAAATAAAGGAGCTTAGCAATATGATGGAAATCAACATAGGAAAGAAGTGGAATTCATGAAACAGATACCTAAGATTAAAAATTCCATTGAAAGTATATGCAGCAGAATGAGAGAATGTGAGGACGGAATCTCAGATATAGAAGATAAGACTGTGGTTAGTGATTATAAAAAAGAAAGATTTTTAAAAATTGCAAGTGACCACAAGGAATCAATCCAACAGCTGCCAGATGATACAAATAACAATAACACAAGATTGATTGGAGTAAATGAAAAAGCAGGAGATAGCACAAATATTTTTAAGAACCTGTTCACAGGTGTCAGGGCAGGAAACCACCCAAGCAGGGAAAAAGAATTTGACATACAGAAGTGAGGCATATAAAGTTCCAACTAATTACTGGGAAAAAATTTACACGATGGCATATCACAGTCAAAATCGCAGAAATTCACAAGAACAAAATACTAAAAGCTGTTGGAGAAAAGAACCAAATCACCTATAAAGTAAAGCTGCAATGGTTAATTGTGTCAATGTGAGAAGTTTAGAAGCTTAACCAGATTGGCTCAGCAATTCTACACCTTAGGGTGTAGAAGAACCACCCTAGGGTTTAGAAGACTCATTCTTGAGCAGCTCATCATCTGGATGGTATAAAATCGAAATGAGGAAGGATGGATCTGCTTCTGCTCATCAGAGGAGTTCCTGTCTTCACCTTCAGCTTAGACAATGTCTCCTGACTTCCAGTGCAAAGTCTTCAATTTTTGTCATAGACTCTTCAGCCTTCTAGTGCAGAATCTTTGTCTCCTGCTGTAGACTCTTCAGCTTTCCATTGTAGATCCTCAGTCTTCTGGTGTAGAACCATCAACCTTCTGATGTGGACTTGCACAGAGCCTTCAGTGAACTGCAGAATTTGGACTGAACCCTATGGTCTCCAGGGCACAGTCTTCCTCATCCAACTCTGTGGGTGGTCATTGTAAGCTGACCTTGTAATTTCTTATCCATTTCTATATCTTGTGTTATATCAGTTTCTCTAATAAACAACTGACTGATACAAAAGTACATCAGAATCACAGCAGACTTCTCAACACAAACCCTCAGGCAAAAGGAGAGAATGGAATGAAGTATATTGAGCCATCGAGAAAACGATGTCCAACCCAGATTGAGGTACTCCACAAAACTATCTTTCAAAATTTATGGAGAAATAAGATAATCCATGACAAAGAACACTTGAGGAAATTCATGAATACCAAACAAGCATTCCAAAATGTTTGGAACAATATTCTAGAAAGACATACAAGGTTTACAACTTCATGAACCCCAACAGAATGAAATCACCAGGCAAAGCAAGCAATTAAACTGAGGGGGAAAAGAAAAG
>RJWT010020221.1:0-18059 GCA_004365215.1 Cuniculus paca
ATTATATGTCTGGGTATAGATTTGTTTTGGTTATGGCTAGCTGGAGTTCTATATGCCTCACTTATTTGAGTGTCATATTCTTTTTTTATGCTTGGGAAGTTTTTAAAAATTATATCTGTAAATAAGGTCCTGATGTCATTTGTCTTGACACCTGCTTCTTCACTCACATTTTTAATTCTTAAATTATGCATCTTTGAGTTGTCCACCAGCTGTTGAATTGTTACTTCCTGAGACCTTGTTATTTTTAAGAGATCTTTCCTTTCATGATCATAGGCTGCAAACCTGTCTTCAAGTTTTGAAAGTCTTTCTTTAGCTTCCTTCATGTCAATATGCCAGCTTTCAGTGGAGTTTTTAATTTTCTGGATATCTCTTTGAATCTGTTTCATACATTCTAAATCTCTCTTATGCTGTTCAATCATGGTTTCCCTCATTTTCCTATGCTCCTCTATTTTTTTAACTGTGTCTTCTTTAGAGATGCTTAGTATTTCTTTTATTATAGTTTTCATTTCTTCTTTTAGCTGTGATAGAATTTCTGTTCTAATTTCTCTTATAGCTTCCTGAAGTTGTTTCTTCACTTCAGTTGATATCACTTCAGACATTTCAGGTGTGCAATTCTTGATCTCCATGTTTTCCTATTGTAGAATTGTGCTGCTTGGGTTGGATGCCAGAGATTGCCCTTTCCCTCTTCATCTTGGCATATTCCTGATTTCTTCCACACACCTGAGTAGTGTGGTCCCAGGCACCCCAGCACTGGCCACAACTTCTCTGAAGCTAGACTGTTTGTGTTTTCTGGCCAGTGCTGGCTATGTATATCCGACGCTGGGCGCCTATGTCTCTGCACTGAGCTGGGCACCAAGCCACCTGGGGTTTGCACGGGAGCAGACCTGGTCAGGCCCTGCCAATCTAGGCTGTTTAGGAACCTACACGATATTGTCTGAACCACGCACGGCAGTGAATCTCCAACCAATCACCTTCTGCGGGCCCGCCCACAACCTGGAGCTCCCAAATGACTGGTTCTTCTGGCTTTGTTCCAAGCAACTTCCGCAGGTCTGTCCACAACCTGGCGCTGATGCCAGAAGTGGTTAGCAGTCTTGGCCCCGAGCGTAACTTGCCTGACTCCAACATGGAGCCCCGCCGATCACTCTCTCCCGTGGGGCGGGAGGTGGGTGGGGGTGGAATTCCAAGCACTCACCAGCAGCCAGCGCAGATCTCTGCGTCTGCCCCCCTCCTTCACCCCCGCGCCTCTCCGCAGAGACCTCCGGGGTTGACCGCAGCTGCGACCATGACTGCAACTGCGATCGCGCATCTCCAGGCTCAGCAGGTCTTCTGGCAGGGTGAATCCGGCTCCAGGTTGAGGTGCTGCCAGCCACCACCTTCTTCTTCATTTAAATTCTTTTTATTCTCTTTGTGGGCTTCAATCATATTTTAGATCCTTCCTTGGTCCAGGGGACCCACTTCCTTCTTGTCCTCTCCATGATGTTATATTCCAGCATCTGAACTGTTTCTCTCAGAGAGACTGTTTACTCTGCTGCTTACTGTTCTGCCATCTTTAGCTCCTCCATCAAGTTTTTGTTTTTTTGAGACAGGTTCTCACTATGTAGTTCAGGCTGGTTTTGAACTCATGGCAATCTTTCTGCCTCAGCCTCCTGAGTGCTGGAATTATATATAGTGTGCACCACCATGCCTGGCTTAATCTTGATTTTAACAGGGTTACTTCTGGTTTTTTATTTTTATAGATGCTAAAAATAGGAATAACTTAGGAACATATGCTTTATTTCACTGAATTTTATCAAGTGTATGTTGAATTTTATAAACTGGTGTGATACATTTAATTATCTTTTTCTCTTTATTTGCTATAAGGTGAATAATGTTCCTTGGAGTGAATCTCACTTAATGTTGTTCCATTAAACTTTAATACTGTGTTTTATTTGCTAATGTTTTACTGAATAGTTTTGCACCAATAATTTTTTGTTTTTGTGCAGGGTCCTATACATGTTAAACAAGGGCTGTATGGCTAAGCTACACTCACAGCCCTTGCATTATAATTTGAAATGTGATTGTACCTTTTTAATGCCTTGACTTATTTTTGTATAAGTGATGCTGGCATCTTAAATTATTGGGGGAAATTTCCTTCCTTTCTCTGTTCTATAGCAGCTTAAATAGCATGAGAAATTTCTTTCCCTTTAAGACTTAAAAAAATTTCACATGAGACATTTTCAAGGTTTATCCCTGTTACGGTTTAGCTCTTGGTTAACTTTCTCATTTCTTTTATGGTGCCTATCTGTTTTCTCTAGGTTTTCTATCTCTTTTTGGTCAATTTAGAGCATTAATATTTTCTTAGAAAATCATTTCATTCAGGTTTTCAAATTTATTAACAGAAGCTTATAAAGATCTTACATGTTTTGATATTCTATATAGGTATAGTAGAGATTTATCTCAATTTTTTTTCTTCAGTTCTTGGAAATAAAACCAGGGCCTTTGCACTGAGCTATATCTTGGGTCCTTTTTCAGTTTTCATTCTGAGACAGGGTCTTGTTAATCACTGAATTATCCAAGCTGGGTTTGAACTCACAATCTTCCTCACTCAGCCTCCCAGAGTTCTTGGATGATAGTATGTGCTACCATGCCTGATTTTCTTTTTTCTTAATTCCAGTATTGCTTCGTCTACTTAATTTATTAGTTTTTCTTTTCCTGGGGTTGAACCCAGGGCATTACACATGGTAGTTAAGTGCTACACTGAGTTACTTCTCCAGCCTTGGAGACAGGGTTCAGTAAGTTGCCCAGTCTAGCCTCAAACTTGCTCTCTTTTTGTTTCAACCTCCTAAATAGTTGGGATTACAGGTGTATGCCATCACACTTGGCTTTCATTTATTCTTAAAACATCATTTGACAGGTTTATTCTACCAAAGAATGTATACATCAAGAAAAAAGACTTTTATAAATATTTTAATACTTAATTTATTGAGACATCATGAGATTAATACAAGTTACCTTTGGCCTCTAAAATTGCAAGAGGTGCTCAGTGGTGGCCATTAGCTTCCAAATGAACTGCTGAAGTGTGTATATGTTTTTGGCAGAGTCTCTCTCCCCATCTCTCTCTCTTTCTACATATATATATATATTTAATTTTGCTTTTCCATTTTTAAATTATTTTACTTTTCTTAAATTTCCTTATTATTTTGCTCTTCAAATGCATGTGTTTTCTATGTGGAGAACTTGAAAAGTTATAAGCTTTTCTTTCAAATGAATTAGTTTGGAGCCATGTAGTTTTGGCTTAGACACAAGCAGAAGGATATCTAGTTAAACGGAGTGGGGAGTTATAATTCTGTAGATCTTTAAAATAACTATCATATAAATAAAAACATCATGACAAATCACTTTAAAAATCAAATGTTTTCCTGTATATAGGTAGAAGAAAATCTTAACTAGATTTTCAAGGTATAAAGTAGGTCGTATTTTCCCCTATTTCCATGTGCTACTTTTTTTTTTTTGAGGGGTTATATGTTCCCATCATTGACTGGAATTTCATAAATGCATGCTAATCCCAAGCTCTGTTTCTTTTCCTATCAAAATAAGTACATTTCATTCCCTCAATAACAGGCCCCCAGGTGATTTAGGCTGATGAGATGAACTTTCACCAAAATATTAATGCTTGGCCACAGCTTGGACTGTTACCTTACTACAAACACTTTCATTTTTATTGACTTAGAGTTGGTAGTGTTTTAACCTTATAAAATTGCTAATAGGGAGACCCTTTGCTGGTATTTGAATCAGACAGTGTAGATAACTTACTTTGAACATAAGACTAATTCCATAAACTATGAAAGTATGTATAAACTTTTTAACAACCTAATTTTGCAGAAACATTTTATAAAATCATGAGCAATTCTTTTATTTTTACTTGTAGGATGGTGGAATGAAGGCAGGAACCTTTGAACCTTACCCATTACATTCTGCTGACCCTTACATGGTTAAATTGGAAAAGGAGATTTCTAGAAAAGATGCTAAGATTTTCCATCCATCAGCTGGACCAAAAAGCAGACCAGTTGAAAGTATAATGGCTCTGAATGTCAGAAGGTAGGACTATCTTACATTTAGTCCCCAACTCAAGAAAAAATGTTTTCAACTTTTAGACTTCTTTAGAGTAATCTTTTACGCATACTTTTTTGAAAATGACAAATGACAACTATTTCTCAGTGTCTCACCAATTGTGAAGAATCTAAATGATGCTTGAGAATTCTGTCCTTAACTCTGAAATAACCTCGTTGAAAGCAGAAACTATTCTGGATAATCAAAAATGCAAATATTGTATAATGCTTTGAGGAAAAAGTACATTATGAAATATTATATAGGTTCAAATGTTTGATTTATAGAACTTCATGATGTGGCTGTAACCCATTATTGTGCTGTCCTCCCCTACTGAGATGTATCTTTTCCTTCAGCCACATGAAATGCATGCACTACTTTTTAGCTGCCCTGATGCATTACTGATAAGTTTGTTCCTTCTGCTTTATGTCTTCTTTCTATAAAACCTTTACTAATATCTTTAGATAGAGTATATGCAGAACTTCTTTATATAACCTGTGTCTTTTTATGCTGCAATCATTTCTTATGTTATATCTTACACTCTAGTTATTTTATCTGTGAAATCGTGTTTGATTATTATATTCTTCAGAATAATTTAATATTTTCTGAATGGAAAGTGCTTAAAGTGTGTGTTAAATGATGTTATTTTGTACGTGTATATGTCAATAGCATTAACTACAGAATGTCGCGTGTGTTCCTGTGGCCTTTAACCCTATGACTATTACATGTACATTTATACTAAACCAGGGGTACATCTCATTAGGAAGATTGAAATTGATATCTTTCCCATGAATTTATTTTTTGAGACTGGTCTCACTATGTAGCCAAGGCTGGCTCGAATTTGGGTTACTCACACCTCAGCCTCCCATGGAGCCGGGGTTACAGGTGTGCACCACCACACCCAGTCTATGGCGCGAATTCAATTTCATTAAGGTAATAATATGGCGACTATCTGAAAACACAGTGCAGCCATATTTTACGTCAAATAAAATAACCACTCCTCCAAACTCCAATACAAAATACTTTGACCAAAAGCTCCTAATACCTACATCATCATCAGATGATAAATAGAAGTCAAACTGTGTGCTATTATAAGGGAGGTAACTGTAGGCGAAATGAGCAATCCTCTTCAGATGCAATATTTAGTGAATCCAAGCTACTCAAGATTACCATGTGTTGCTGATTCCTATGTGGGTTAAATGAATAGGTTTTGGAGATATATTTTGAATGGCAGTAATATAGATGGTGATGCAACTGATTTATTCATATTTTAGGTACTCTTCAAAGTACTTTGGTGAAAATTTTGTGAAGAAAATTGACCTAGCGAAATTCAAATTTTCTGAAAAAAATAAATTAAAACTAATCTGTTCCTCTGAGTTTCCTTTATGTAACCAAGTGATCCGCCTAGATATCAGGGGGAATTTGTACAGTTTAATTAAACTGTTGTCTCCAGGAATAATATCCTGTATTGGCTAGTTAGTACTGAATTTGGAAACAGGAGATATGGAGCTTTTTTTTGCTATGTCCTATGCTCAGCCCTCATTCCTCTGCATGACTTTGTCTAATAGAACAGACGGTAAAATTGACTTTACCTCACCACACCCACCCTATCTAGATGGACTTTTATATGGTGGTAGGGGGGCGATTCCAGGTATTCTGTGTTCCTTTCTATCCAGCAGGGGAAAAAAACCTGAGAAAGTTCTGTGATATCTTAGTGTATATGTTTAGAGCAGGGCAAAAGAGAAAAGTAATTGATTCTTTTGAAAGACTATCTTGTTTAGAGACTTTCTTTATTGAAATCTCTTTCTTTTTATATTATCTCAAGTATTAACTCTAAGTCAAAATTTAGCTTCATTATACTAGTTTTAAAACTAATAAACTTTTGGACACAGCAGTGAAAATTTATTCCATGATTGTTTTTCTTCTTAAAGTACATATAAAAATATCTGACTTTATTAAAGAGAAGTTTTTCCGTTGGTGAGAAAAAAATCTCGTATCTAGATTGTTAATATGTTTTAAAAACATACTAATTTAAAATTTTAATGTGAAAATGTTTATAAAATGTATTACCTGCATCTATAGAATTAAATGTACCTTCTTTTTCCAAATTTTAGGGCACTGAATATGAAAAACTACAAGACTGCTTCAGTCCAGTCATATTAGCAACTGAAAGACAAGTATCTTTCTGGAAACCAACTCCCAGTAACTCATTATCAAGGGATAATTATATGAAAAAGATTTAAAAGTTTGTGGAACAGATATTCCAAGCATTTAAAGGAAATTTAAAACTGCAGTTGTGATTTTTCTGACTTTAGTACTGCTACTTAATATTGTTTGCTAATAATATGTGATCACTGACTTACGGTTTTAGATCTATGTTTCTAAGCACAATATAATGTTTTAAAATTTTATAAAATCTTAAAATGTGCTCTATCATTTAAAAGCTTTTATTCCTAACGTTAAAACATTGCAGAGTTGGGGGCTGGAGCCAGGGTAGAAATTATATAACAAATTCTTGCGTGTTCTTAGCAGTACATATCTGAAAATTGCACTGATAGTTATCTAAGTGCCTGTCATAGCCTATCAAAACACTCAACAGTAGAGATAAATATTATATCCATGTATAGTACATGATTCATGTATATGTACATCACTGTACTGAGACAAATGTTTATGTGTGGTATCAGGCCTTCTATTTATAACTTATCCAAATAATCAGAGTAATTACCTAATGGCATCTCGAGATGAGTCGAGGCGGTAGGATGCACTGTCAGATCAGTATGTTATGACTAGCAAGAAGAATGGGTTTTGTCTGCGGTGTCCTCTAGTGCTCGTCTCTGGCTATCCAGAGCTGCCTCTCTGGCGCGTCCTACCTCATTCTATCCTTGAGTTCCCACATTCTCGCTTCTCCTTTACCTGCCAGTACTCTTTTAAAAATATGTTCTTAAAATATATCACTGTAATTCGTAGCGTGGTCTGTAAACACAGTCTTCATGCAATAGAAGCTCAGGCAGGTAGCATTTATATTTAAAAAGAGAAATTTAAAATATCTACTACAGTATATTAGGGAAGTTATTTTCCATCAGTGGTGCTTGCTTCATGCTTATCTGTATGCCAGGTTAGGCTTCTCAGCTGGAAATCAGATTGCAGAGAGGCTGTAAACCTCTTCTTCTTTGGGGTTTACTCTTATTCCAGTATAGGGGAGCTATATTAAGCCAGATTTTTTGTTTTTGAGATGAGGTCTTGCTATGTAGCCTGGGCCGGCCTCCAACTCATTGTGATCCTCCTGCCTCAGCCTTCACAGTGCTGGGATTACAAGCATGCCCTGCCACACCCAGTAAGTCAGATATATTTCTGACTTTTGAAGGGGGTGAAGGTAGTACACAGAATTTTTACTATTAATAAATTTGTTTAATAAATTTTCATGTTTTATAATTATTTCATGTTTTATAATTATAATTAATCACCTAAAAACACCATTGTGCTTCAAAGGTGCCATTTGTGTTCAGAATAGGAATAGCTTTACCAGGTGCACATAACTGAATCGGATTTACAGTTTTATACTAATAATATTACAAACAAGCTTTATAAATATATGTATTCTTTTGAGATAACAGGCTTATATTTACAGACTTAAAAACTCCACAACTGCTGACTTTAACTTTTTTTTAGCTGCAGTTTTCCTAATGTGTCTTTTAAAGCAATACATGCTTTATATAATATTCAAAGAAGGGAGCATTTTCTAATGTCCTTACTGTCAGTGGTCACTGGTGTCCTACCCCTGGATAATTTAGGCATCAAGTAATCTGGTTTCCCCCTATGCTGGTACTCAGGCCGTACCAGCCATCATGCTTAGTCAACTATTTATCTCTGCTACAAAGGATCCCACCTCATTTGGTTAATGCTGAAAATTGAATCAAATATTATGGATATTAAGTTGATCATGGAAGAACGACTTAACATTTAAGAGACATTAGATAAATAAGACACTCCCAACAGGAAATAGAATGTTAAGCAGTAGCATATCATATACTAATTTTATGACAAATAAATGTATGCAAAAATGTTCAGCGTTCTTGGTCATTTGAGAAATTCAAATTAAAACAACACTGAGATTCACCCAGAAAGAATGGTCAATATCAAGAAACCAACCCATAGCAAATGCTGGAGGGGCTATGGGGAAAAGGAATCCTTTTCCACTGTTGGTGGGAGTGTAGATTGGTGCAACCACTGTGGAAATCAGTATGGCAATTCCTCAAACAACTAGGATTAGAGGTTCCATTTGACCCAGCTATTCCCCTTTTGGGTATTTTCCCAGAATTGAAAACATCATACCACTGTAATATATGTACACCCATGCTTATAGCAGCACAATTTGTAATATCTAAATCTTGGAAACAATCCATATGCTCATCAACTGAGGAATGAATAAAAAAGATGTGGTATTTTTATATAATGATGTACTACTCAACTATAAATTAGGATAAACTCAAGGCTTTTATAGGTAAATGGATGCAACTAGAGACCATACTCAAGTGAAATAAATCAAACTCGCATGTGTAAGCATAGTCTTGTCTTCCTGGTGTAAGAAACTAAAAGAATAAATAAGATACAAAGTCTACAATAGATACTGAGAAAGGGAAAGAAACTGCTCACAAGGAAAGAAAACTGGGATGGGGGAAAGGAGAAATGAAAAGACAATACATACATACATACATATACACACATGATAGCTAACATAATTATACTACTGATTTCTTTTAGTTGAAAAGATTGATTGGTGCTTATATTGGTTGATTAATTTTGCACGCTTATATCTTGTAATCTGAGCAACTACTTTGAAGACAACAATATGCAATATATTAACTATAGTTAATTTATTCTGTTTTGAAACTCTATCACTGTTTTAATTTTTTAAAATAAAATAAAAAATACTAATTTGCTCTTTAAATAATACTCTTTAATAATACTCTTCAATAATTTATCTTAAATAATACTCTTTAAAATAAAAAAATACTAATTTTAAAAACTAGCCTACTTTAATCAATTACAAGGTCATTATAACCATATGTAAAAGTGAATTTAAGATAATTTTTTGGGAAAAAAGTACTTTGACAATAGTTTTTGAAACATTGATTTTAGAAATTTATTTATATATCTTGGATGGAAGCAGTTGATACAGTTTACTTGGAATTCCTGAAAGAAAAAAAAAAGAATTTTTTAAAGGTAGAAATGCTTAATGTACATCAGAGGAATAATTCAAAAACTTTGTTCCCTGCCAAAGATGCCTTATGTATATTCCATGTATATAATATAAATGAAATAAGTTTTATCTAAAGAATAAAATTCCTAACTAATCCTATTATACAATAAATCAATGTAAATCTTACAAAAGTAAATTATATTCATCCTAAAGTTTTCTTATTTCAGTACTCTGGTTACTGCTCAATAGGCTAAAAGTATCTTCCATGCGTCTCTGCTAAGCTACCACAACATACATACCTTTCAAATCAGGAGCTAAAGGCCTGCTCCTAGGACTAGAAGTGTCTTGACAAGTATCATAGTTGTCTAAAAGGAACTTCTCTCTTCTTGGAATGTAAGCCAATTTTGATAGATCATTATGCTGACTACAGATTTTATCGCTTAAACTCAAATATTCTCGTTGAAGATTGCGCATCTCAAATTCCAACGTATCCCTTTCATTTTCTACACTTCTTACATAGTTCTCTAAAAGTACTTTGTCTTCTGTAAGTCTACTGATGCTATTTTCAAATTTTATATTTTCTTGACTATGTTTCTTTAGTTCTTCTTTTAGAATCTGATTATCTGTCTTAATCTCCATTACCATTTTAGATAACATTTCACATTCCTTGCTGATTTCTGACAAGCTGTTTTTATAAATATTTGCTTCTGATTTTGCATTTTCTATTTCTTTCAGAAGATTCTCTTCTGCAGTAGATTGGTAGTTTTGAATATTCTTAATTTCCCTTTCCATCATTTGCCTGGCAGCGGTAGATTCTTGTAATGTTGTTTCAAGATTTGATTTTTCATTTTTAACTGTTTCTATTATTTGAATAAGTGTCTTTTGTTCAGTTATTGCCAATCTTTCTTTCTCTTTTAGCTGCATGATCTCCAGCTGTCTTTCTTTTAGTTCATTTTCGAGTGAGCTTTTGTCCTGTAGAAGTTGGTATGTTTTTTTCTCTAACACTTCTTTTTCATCTTGTATCAACAGAATATTTGTTTTCATTGCTTCCATTTCTATACTCATTCGATTATTTTCATTATTGACAATCACCATATCATTTTGAGTTTTATGTTCTTTACTTTGTAGTTGATCTAATGCTTCTAACATGTGTTGCTTCTCCAAAGAAAGCTGACTCATTTTTTCTTCTAGCATTTTATTTTGGTCTTGGAGAACATTATATTTACTAATTATTTTCTTAAGTTCTTTAAGACATTCTTTACTATCTTCTTCTGTTTTAATTAACTTGGACTGAATAGTGTTCTTTTCTTCAACCATATTCTTATGTTGTTTCTCATATGTCTCAACTTTCTGTATCAGAGATTGTGTAGTCAAGATAAGAGGTTTCATTTTGGTCTTAAGGATTAGATTCTCATTCTCCAGTTCTGTTACTTTTTTCTGTATCTGCATAGATTCTTTGAGGTAATTTTGTAAGTACTGAATTTTTGCAACACACTGCTCAGTAACAGAGTTGAATTTGGATGTTTTCTCATTTTCTAATAGTACTGATCCTTGCTTTACTACAAATGGTTGTGCTTCTTTGTCTTTTATTTCACATTTTGTTTGGTCAAGGGGTGACAGTGTATGTCTTGGAGCTCTGGAATGGAACTTTATATCTGTAATATTCTTGCCAGTGAGAGGAATATCTTTATATTTTTTCTCATTCTTTTTACCCCTGTATATTTCACTCTTAGATAATTTTTTACATTTCCTACAAAAATGTACATGGAATTTTGATACTGTTTGTCTGAGTGGGAGTAATTTGTTTACTAATGTCTCTAATTCTGCAATTCTCTTTAATTTTATATCTTCATTGAAATCATCATTTATGTTTTTTTCCTTTATAAAATTAATTTTTTCCTTGTCAGTGTGGGACATGTCGTATTTGTCATTACTTTGAATATTTGTATCTGTTTTTAAAGTTTGCAGTTCATTTGTAAGTGCCAATTCCCTATCATGTGACTTTTGAAGTGCCTCCTTCATTTGTTTAATAGAGTGGCAAATGTCATCTAAATTTTCACAAAATCCATGCTTCAGAAAAGGCATGGTAATTTTAGATTTGCCAAGAATTATCATATTAGCCGGAGACATCACATTTTGAGGTGCCATAGGCAGAAAACTATACATATTATTATAATTCTTCAGCATATTAGACTTTTCTGAAGGGTTCATAATTATGTTTGAAGCTGAATTATCTGTGGAAGATACTAATTTCTCAAGAGTTACCCTATCCTTGAAATGTATCTGAGATGGAATATTTATACTTTCAGAGAGACTGTTAACATTATTACTATTAAATTTTTCTTCCACTGAATGACATGTTTTGGAATCTTCAAAATGATGAATTTTCATCATAGAAAGGATTTCTTCTTGCTTCTCTATAGGCTAATAACAGTAAAAATACATGATAAGTATACTATCATTTGCCACATGACCAAGAAATTAAGATATTGTATGGAGGATTTTTATTACATAATCAAACAAGTGTTCTATCCATTTTTTACACTAAAAAAACTCTAAAAAATATGGTTTATTTTTTCCAGAAATTTAAATAAGATGCTTTTGGAGTGTGTGTCCCTAGGTTGGCATGAGCAACAACAGTTGTTTGCTTAGAATTGTACTTATTTCCTAAGAGATGAGATACCTAAGCCAATCCCTCAATTCAGAAATAGAAATTTAGCATACTTCAAGAGACCATCATTGATAGGTGGGGAAGGTCACAGATCAAACAGGAGTTTAAGAAAACAAATATTTCTATTTCAGGAGTGATCATCAGCCTTTACTAGCACTTCTAGCTGTGGATGACTTTATCCTAGAAATGTGATTTCTAATTAGTGTGGAACAGTGATAATCACTCTATTTAGAGCTATTCTAGAGAATTCAAACGAGGTCTTGGTCAGTCTTTAGTGGGGCTTGCATTCACATTTACTTGGGGATCTTTCAGTATCTGGACTAAGCCACATGTCTCTCACAGACTCTCCTAAAAGAAGTAGTACAATTGCAGAAAGTATGGAGGCGAACTTACATCTTTTAAGGTTTTCAAGTCAGGAATCTCCTTATTTTCGTCTCTGATACTCCTTTCTTCCTGTGAAGAGGGGGAAAATATAAAGAAGACAAACTGATTGTAGGAACGCTTTTGAAATACCTAAACATGAGAGTAATTTGTAAAGAATAACATACCAAATCCTTTTCAGTGTGTGTGCTGAATAATACATTTTTTTCTGAGCTAAATTGTGGGCTTTCTACTTCAATAATGCTTTTGTTCAATATTTCACTGATTTCAGATTGTACCTTTAAAAGAAAAATTGAGAATGTTAGAAATTTATTTCAGATTTATAAACTTATGAATGTATAGGAATAAGATATATTATAGTTAAAAGATACCTTTATACTTCCTGTATATAAATATTTTATAGAGAATATAAATTAGATTTATTTAATTTATTGTAAATGTCTACTATTAAAGGAAACTAAGAAAATTATGTCTTCATTATGTGAGTATAAAACAAGAAAGACAATTTGGTACAACAGTAAAATTTTCTTTTTTTAAATTTTATTTTAAAGAGAATAAAACAAAACAGTAACACAGAGCAAAGCAGATCAGAACAGAACAATGCAAGCAATATAGGACTTCAAAACAAGACAACAGGAAATCAACAGTGGCCACCATAGTGTCTCTTGTTTTCTTCTAAATAGTTGTTCATACCTTCACGCACAATAAATTCAAACAAAACAGAATAGTATAAAACCAATCAAAACAAAGAATGAAAGCATTACAGGCCTTCCAACCAGACAATAAGAAATCAGTGTCTCTTGTTTTCTTCAAAATAGCTGTTCATACCTTCTCATGTATTGCAATCAAATAATAGAAAACAGACTAAAACCAATCAAATCAAAGAATAAAAGCATTATTGGACTTCAAAATATGGTGATAAGAAATCAGCAAGGCTACCATGGTGTCTCGTTTTTTTCTTCAAAGTAGCTGTTCATACCATCACACTTAAAATCAGTTCTTGTAAACTCTTCAGGAGTTGTTCTAGGCATGTATAAGCCTATACATGTACATCTATCCTTTTTGTGTTAGAGGGAATAACAAAACAAAACACAAGAAAAACAAGAAACAAAAAAAGACAAATAAATAACAATAACAGAGACCCCAAAACAATAACAGTATAGGCTTTCAAAACAAGATGGTAGGAGCATACCAAAGGTTGTTATTTTGTGTAGTTATCTTCAAAAGAGTTACTCAGATTACCAGATACAGACATGCAAAATTGATCTAAGCCTATGAATGTTCACTGTTTTGTTCCAAGAACTAACAGAATTAGTAGTACAATCATCTTAGCTGTCTTAAGTGTATATGCATACAAATTTATATCTTTTTTCTTTTCCCTTCCTTTTTTTCTCCTTTTCCCTGAGTTTACAACAGTAAAATTTTATGAATGATACTCAAATGTAGATGTTCAATTTTTGCATTGTTGAATAAATAAGTGATCTTTGATATTTGTCATCGAGACAATCTATTCTTTCATCTTTGGGAAGAGTTTTTCTTCTCTTCCATTTCCCTGCAGTATTTTTACTACTAGAAAATTGGAATGACATTGATTAAAGGTTTTTAGTGACTATATGTTGTGTTATGTAGCTCCAATAGCCATACCTTAACCTTCTGTTTTCACAGTTCCTCACTTCTGCTTAACAAAGGTCATGTGCCTTTGATCATGCTGATTTCATCACTATCTCCAGGGGTGGGCATGTGACTCAGCTCTGACTGGTCAGAGAACCTCTTCCCTCTAGATAGCGGTAGGTTCAAGTACTGCATGTGACCCAATCTGGGGCAATCATATTTAAGTTAAGAGCCTTATTATCAATTATTAAGAGAGAGAACAAAGCCTGCTTTTTTCACTATCTGGCTCAAATCTGGATGGATAGAGGCCTGGTGCTCCTAGCAGCTCTTTTGCCACCATATGGAATCTAAGAATCCACTGTCCTGGAAAGCAGAACCAAGAATACGGAGTGAAACTTGTTCCTGATGACACAAATCTTGATCATATGAATTAAACCAAAGTAAAGTGAGCTATTTCCAGGATTTTCAGTTGCTCAAGCTAATAGAATACTTTCCCCCTAAACCATTTTCAGAGAATCCCTATCTGTAGACTATTGGCAGGACTTTAAAACCTCAGTATGTGCTCTTTCTCTTTGGCTCATACCCAACAAGAAGTGTAACAGAAGAATGTAGTTTCCTTGAAACACATTTTGAGACTGAGATATGCTGTGACATCAAGTAATTAAATTGTACATGAACATAGCAATTGGCTAGTGATCATCAGTTTAGAAAATGGGATGACACCTTTAGTTAGGATATTTCCTGTATATAGATTAAAAGAGACATACCATAGTAACATTCTGCAGAGTCTGCATTCGAAGAGCCTGAAATGATTCCAACTGATGCTGAAGGACCTATAATGAAATTAAGCACAGTATTAAATTGAATATTTTTAGGTAGCCAAACATCTTCTTTGATTGTCATGACTTTGTATTCTCTCAAACTGCCTATTAGTAGAAAGGATCACATGAGAATCATTTTTCTGACTTTCCATAGCACTCACATGATTTTTGTGAGGGTAAAATGGAAAAAAAATCCATATGCACTGAGGAACTATTTATTCTAAACCATATCACCCTTTACATAAGATTCTGGCAATAATAAAATGAGATATACTCACTTTCAATGCTGACTGTGGTTGGATTTGATTTTCTGATTCTGATATGCAACCACATTCTAAAAAAGTAAAATGTATGACTTAATTAGTAAATTTTACTTTTAAACAGCTGTAGTAGAAAGCAGTCTCCTAACTTTCTTGGACAGTGAAACAGAGAGCTAATGAGAATGTTTGTTATTTATACTAGCCAGCCACATAATAACTTTAAGGAGTAATTCCCTCTTGATTTAAATACCTATCTGAGGTTATAGTAATTTTTTTTTTACTTGTACAAGAAATCATTGATTTGCAACACCAAATTTGGAACAAAATCTTTATGAGATGGAAACTACCATCTTTTTGTAAAAATAGCAGCAGGAACAAAACAGTTAATAATCCTTTCATGCCTGTAATTCCAGCACTTGGAAGGCTGAGGCGAGGGTCTGGAGGGGGTCTGAGAACTGCTACAGAAGCTGAACTTGTTCAGCCTCTCTGCTTTGCGCCTCAAGCATTGTCCCACCCTGTGTCTGACTATGTTGTGTCTTTGATGACTCCAGGACCAACACACAACAGAGTGCTCAGGCTTCTGCTGATGATAGACAACGAATGTCGCATGTTTGACACTTTCAGTAGATCTGCAGCAGGGGAGAGACTACATAGTCACAAACTTTCTGATGAAGACCCCTCTTTGTATGTTAAGCAACTAACTTGCTTTTTTTATTGTTTGTTTTTGGTTGAAGAAATGAAGCTTTTGGTATTCTGGTTGAAATGAGGACACTGAATTTTACTTATGATTTTTATTACTGTATAATTGTTTATATAATAGTTACATTTATTATGGGAGAATTGGACTTGTATCTATTGAATCTCAATAGTTTTTGATGCCTTTATCATCTTCCTCCTGCCCTTCCCCTAATTTCCTGTCCCATCTCCAAAAACTCTATCTCTTTGTTTCCCACCATCTCTACTTTATTTTACTCTTTATTTATATTTTGGTGTCTCATAGAAGAGAAACCATGAGTCATTTAACTTCCTGTATCTGACTTATTTTTTAGTACTGTGGTCTCAGGATTCATCCATTTTTCTGCAGATTACATGATTTCATTCTTTTTTTGTCTGCATAATGTCCCACTGTGTATACATACTACACTTTCTTATTCATTCATCTGTTGAGAGTTAGGATTGAATGTTCTTCTAGGCTGACATTTTTTGCCTTTAGAGAAAGTTTTAAAAGATGTCAGTAAATCTCTTTGGGTGGGCAGTCTGCCAGATGTTTTAGAAGTTGATTGCCAACTACAGATACCTCTCTTTTACCACTTGGTCCCCATCACCACAGGGCAAGCCTGGAAATGCCCAGTCTAACGAGGGAATCCCACCTCCTGTCAGAGGGCAGGGAGGGACTGTGAGTCCACCGAGATATTACTCAGTTTTGCATCTCATTGGGAATAGAATAGCAAAAATGGAGCAGAAATAAGGCTAGGAAAAAGACAAGAGGGTATCTTATGGTTTTTTTAGTCCCTAAACTGACGTAATAAAAAATAGATCATAAAATTTCAAAAGAAGACACTACCTAGAACCCCAGCACCCAGAACTGACCATTGTTAATTTTAAGAATCAATCCTTCAGTTGTCTTTCTATGCATTTATGTGGAAAAAAACTGAAATGGCTTTAGAACAATGGGCTCATATTCAACATGCTACTTTTAAATCAACTCTATTATATTTATAGTTACTTAAATGTAACAAAATAAGCTGTGAGAAGTGGAAGTCATTACTAGTATAGTATTCAGAATTAATTTTAGTACATGAGAGATTATCCCCTAATTGAAGCCTGTAAGTTAGAAAATATATCACCATAGTAAATTAGAGATGCCTAGTGTGCTTCCCTCCAAAAGAAAGTATTAAAACAAGAAACAAACAGCAGCTATTTCACTGGTATGTTTGAGGCAGAGCATCGGAGTGCAGTGAGGATGGAGTGGAGATTTTGCTGAGCATAGAGATACACAACAATCTTATAAAAAAGGAAATAAGCACATAAGATCTACCACTCCATTTCCTGAGATCAACCCTGAGCCAAAAGGGACTTTGCTTGATGAGGAAAGGGTAAGTAGGAAGCCTTTGAGAATCCCACTATGCACAGACACCTGAGGCATTAGCTGCTATAGAACCCTGCAGTTTATACAGGGCGTGACTGTTTCCCTAGCCCATGTTGTGTTCCCTTTCCCCTAAGCCATTTGGAGACATTGCCCACCTCAGGTCCTTTCTGATAAGCAGTCAGGCAGCTGCCTCTAGCAGGTCCACTAATCCAGTCCTGCAAATCAGCCAGAAAGCCCTGAGCAGCATTCGAGAAACCCATCCTGGGTGGGTTGGGCTACAGAGGCCAGGGTAGTAGACAAGTGACCTTTGTCTTGGTTACTTTTCTCTCTTTGCTGAGACAAAATACCTGATGCCCAAAGTGAAGGAAGGAGAGGTTTATTTCTTATAGTTTTGGGGGTTTCAGTACATACTCAGCTGGTTCCAAGGCAGGGGGGCATGGCTGAGGGGCAGCCATTCACAGTGGCTGGAAGCAGCAAGAGTAAACTGCGCAAAAAAATGAAAAACATGCCCCCATTCTGACCTTACATTGTATGTTGGCTCCACCCCTGGGCAGGTGCAGAACTCACATCACCAATCCCAGCACTAGACAATGAATCAATCACAAATGCTAGATTCAGCCGCTTCCATGACTACATGAGGCTTGTGGCAGGGGGGCAATCTATATACAAACCATAGCACCTTTCCTGAATGGCTAGCCTGCTGAGACCTTGGGGATACAATTGAGTGGTCCTATCCATCCTCCTGCAGCTTCAAGAAGCTGTTTTGGTTACTTTTTTCTTGTTGCTGAGACAAACACCTGATGCCCAAAGTGAAGCAAGGAAAGGTTTATTTAGCTTACAGTTTCTGTGGATTTCAGTCCATAATCAGCTGGCTACAAGGCAAGGTGGCAGGGCACTGGGGCAACACTTAAAGACAGCAGCCAGAGCAAAAGGGGGC